>MQRK01191988.1:15591-28146 GCA_001938485.1 Girardia tigrina | reverse complement strand
TCAATTTGATATATTTTTTAACATATTAAAATTTTAATTCAAATGTAAAATTATTAAAATTTAAAATGATTTTTTTGATTGGATAATAAATAAAATAAATAGTTTTAAAATTCTCATTTCAAAATATTAAAAGAAAATATTCTATCAGAAATGTCCGACGAGATCTTCCTTGAATCAATGTTGCTCCTGTTGGAGCTATCAAAAATCGACAATATGCCGTTTTATATATTTGAAGCGACATTGATCACTATAAAAACGTTTATCAGAAGCATTCCTAACACATCTCCACCCGCTCTTCCTACAGTTGTGGCGGCGTTTCATAAATGTTTGATGGTGTTCGATATGCATATTTCCTATAAATGGATAGTTGATAATCTTTTTCAAAACAGTAAAGCAGTAACTAAATCACAATTAGAATCTTTAATCAAATGTGCCAAAGAAATTGAAAAATCTATAATAATCAAATTTGGTTTTGGAAATCTCAACCTTCTTGAAGCTTATAAAGTTATTAAATGTATTGGGAAAAAATATTGTTTGAAGAATGATTTTTACAAAGAAACATTCTTTTGGTCAACAATATTCCTAATGTTAATCTTTGATATTGAAAACAATTCCGCAAAGAACATTGCTAATGCCGTATGTTTGGTAACCCTACAAAAAAAATTTCCGAAATGTGAATTTCCTCAATTTAAACATTCTAAAGAACTTTTACGAAAAATAATTTTAAATTACAACAATTGTGTAAACAATCTCAACGAGAAGATCAAAAAGAAATTAAAATACATTCATGAAATACATTTCGGAAAAACGGATTCTTTTGACGAAATATTTAAAACACAAACAGTTGTACCTATTCCCAAGGAAAGGTCGAATCAAGTAAAAGTCACGGAAAATAATCACCCAAAAATAAAAAAGAGACCTTTAAAAGCCGTTTCTTCTAAACATTCCTTGCAAAAGTCAAATTTGCTCAAGACTCAAGAATTGGCAGTAAAAACGTCTGATCAGTTTAAAATGACAGCTACATCCTTGGTGAAAATTTTAGAGAATCGATCATTTTATCGTAAATTATTACAAAAAAACAAATTATTTCAAGAGAACCTTAAGAAAAAAAATTAAAAATTCTCATTTTGAGATGGACCATTTTCAAGAATTCTGATTTCGGAAAGGAACCAGTAAATCATGACGCTTTTCGACAAAAGAATCAGATCGACTAAAGGACGTAGACAAGGAATCGAAACTTTAATTTTGATGTATTTATTTTTTAAATACATATTTACTCGATTTTTTGTTCTATTTAGTCTAATTATTATTAAAAGGAAAATTCAGCGGAATCTCTCTATAACGAAATTCAAGRAGCCTTCAAAATTATTTCGTTATAGACAGATTTGGTTATAAAGAAATTTAATAAATTTTATGACTCGGAATACTAAATTTCACCAAAAAGGTAAAAATTCAAGTAGAATTACAATTGACGAAGTTTTTATTTAGTATATGACTTATTAATCACATATGATAATATCCACAAATTCTGATACATTATATATATTGAAATAAATCAATTTAAAAGTTGCTCTTCTTTGTGTATGAAATCGTTTATCAACATTTGTCTTTGGTTATTATTACTGTAAAATCCCAAGTATAAGCTGCAGCTTATTCTTGTAAAAATAAGACATTTTTACGCTGCAGCTAATACGATGCGCAGCTTATACGACTACAAATCATTTTCTAGTAATTTGAAAATAACCTTTTTTATTTATTTACATGTACATCCAAATTTTCAACGTCACACTCTTCAAAGCCATCAGTATTTTCATCCTCAATTACAGTGAAATTTTCTAGTAAATTGACAAATTCAGGAATTTCTACAAAACTTGGTCTGCACCTATTCACTTCAGTTTCATTCCCTTTAGTTTCAAGAACATCATCTTCACCGAAAGAAACTCGGAAGCCATTCAAAATAGTTGAAATATTTATTTCTTCCCAAGAAGAGACAATCCATTCAAAAATAGTATCCCAGTCAACGGCTTTCATGTTGTTTGACTTAGTACGTTTGATATTCTCATATTCATTGATGATCCAATCCTCCCACTTCTTGCGCAATTTAGATTTGAAGAAACGGTTAACAGTGAGATCCAATGGCTGCAGCTTTGATATTAGTTCGACTGGAATGATAGCTACTTTGGACTCTTTCTTAATTTTATCAAGTGTATTAGGGATGGGATGTGAACGATGCATATCAAATAAAAGCAACGATGGTACTTTTGGATCCTGGTCCCATGGTGTCTTTGGCAGCAATGTATTTCGATTCTTCCATACTTTTTTGAGCCATATTTCAAGCGTTTCGTGATTCATCCAACCGGATCCATTAGCTGCAACAATAAGCTTTGATTCATTTTTAAAATGAAATGGGTTTTATTTAAAATTTTTTTATAACTCTTTTTCCTAGAAATTAAATATATAAATTCGATACAAAAAAAAGTGATTTAAAAAAGGTGTATCAAAAATAAATTAAAGAACAAAAATCAAAATTATCCAGGGAAATTTATTAATAATATCTCAAAAAAATAAATATTCAACATTGGGTGAATATATATTATTTTTTATGAAAAAAATATGTGAGCGGCTTGTCTGACTGAAAGAGTAAAGTTACTTATAATACTTTAGCCTTCATTAAATCCCAGAAATAGTTTATTTTCAAGAAAATTAATAACTTTAAATTAGTAAAACTTCAATCAATAAATAATTAAATATTTTCAAAAATTAAACTTTTTCGACTATTACACGAATAACAAAGAATTAATAAAAATATTAATTTTATATGAAAATTATATCAATTTAAAATGAAAAAAATATCAAATAACAATGAAAAATATTAACTTAAAATGATAACCTCATGAAAAGAAGTAAAAGACAGATAAACTAAAATTAATGCATATTTTTTAAAATTAAATAATTAACAATTTCACCTTTATCTTATATAATTGTAAAAACAACAAATGTTTAATTAAAATAGTTTTCTTTTTTACAAATTTTGACTTTTTAAATAATTATAAAGTTGCGATTTCTACTTTGAAAATATTAAAAAAAATTGTTAACGATTTGAAATAACTATTTTAAAATTTTAAAATACTTTTATGCTCACGAAAATTAATAATATGTTTAATATTTACAATTTAATATGTACAATTAAGACTGTTGAATCCATAAAAAGAGGAAAAATTGGAAATTTCGTTTAAGTAAGAAGGGTCTCTTAAAAATATGAATATTGATTTTATTATTCGAATTAAAATTTAAAAGTAATTTAGATTATTGTGGTGAAAAATATCGCCTTATTAAAATCAGTCATAAAAATATCATAATAAAAATAATCATCAAAACTAATTGACTTTCACATTGTTATAATTAAATTTGTATATATATTTTTCAGAATTATTTTTTCTTATCATTTTTTTCTAATCTTCAATGTTTGAGGTGACCAAAAAATATAAACTAAATAAAAAATGAAAAAAATAATGACTGTAAAATCTTGACAACAGTTTAAACGAACTAAATGATGAAAAATAATAAACACGTTTGAGTGAGAAACTGTGAATATTGAAAATAAATGTATTGCATTGGTCACTTGTTTTTAATATGCATCTACCAAATCATTCTCTGGAATTGACTGACTGATCCGCCTTCACTGGTCTTCACGATCGAGCGCGAGGACGCACACTGACCGCCTCGATACTTTGTTCACTGCACACGATCATCGATTCTGAAGACAGACCGCCGATACTGGGGAGTGCATCGAGTGGCGTCATAGGATGCTGTTACTCGGAGCCGCATCGACTGGAATCGACCGATATGAGTCGGTTGTAGGTAGGAAACCTTTAATTTAAACGCATCTCTTAGGTGACGATAGAAAGACCACTAAACGACGACGGTTCCAGGGCACCAATCAGTCCGCAGTTGACGAACCAATGCGTAATTATGTAGCCAGGGGAACGATCGAAGACTTGATCGCTCCTCTCCACAATGTTCTTAGTATTTTTTTGTTTAACTATTTTTACTAATTTGTCTGTAAAATCATTTCTTTATCAATTTTTTTCAATCATCACTTTCTGTTATTCGTTTTTTTTCTTATCATTTTTCTTTTTTTCTTTGCTATGTCCAATTATCTCACGCCAATTTGTCCTTGAAATTGAACATCCCAAAATATGGAAGTTCATAGATGGTTCATAGACTGATATTACAAAACAATGGTCAAATATTTAAATAGTTTAATATAATACATTCTTATTATTTTATGCTTTATTTTACATTACATAAATATCATCGTTTAATTTTTCTACCCCCAGTTTACCGTTTTCGTATAAATATTTATTAATCATTTCATTTTATTTCGTTAAAATTGATTAATTTTTAATTTTGTTAATAAATTTAATGAAAATTAACTTTTATTTTTGTTATTTATAAATGTTTTACAATTGAATCTTATCATTATATAAGCTTCCCCTGACTGAAGGGATAATTGTGTATTGTAAAGACAACACTACCAGCATTGGCGTACCGGATAGTGAGTCATAGACTATGTATCGGGTAGAAGCCAGAAATATACAATACAGAGCTTATTGACTTTCTCGCACGGCTTTAGATACAAGAATGCGAGCTTTCAGTGCACGGGCACGCTTCGGTTTCCCAATCAGAAAAGACCATACTAAATATAATTGTTGAGGTTCGGCTGCAGTGGTTTCCGGCAATCAGAAAACTGGGGCCAGTGTAAAAAAACTTTCACAGTATGTCTTGCATGTTTTGACACTTATTTCGTGAGAAAGATAAATTAATTGTACTTTCACCGACGTTCTCAAAACGTGTAACAATTGGTTTCAGGTCGCGTTTTACCATACTGATTACCTGGTTGATAATTCAGAATGTTTTGGTGATAAGGTCAATAGAAGTTATAGTTTGAATATTTCCAAGCTTGTCTATTTCTGTGTCTCATTTGCTTTGCTGGACGACTTGACTGAGCTACGTAAGTATCGTCCGAAATTATGTCAAATCTAACAGAATATGAAGGAGTAGATGTAAAAACAGATAATAATTAACTGACGTAACTCCTTTTTGCTGTATTGCTACTGGGATTCATAAGTAAATGTTAATGAATAAAAGAAATTACGAATGAGGCGTATGTCACTTACTCTAGAGAGTACTAATATAAATTTTTTAATTAGTATAAGAAGTTGAAATATTTTTGTTAATTTGGTTATAAAAAAATATTAATTGTTCTAATTATGACATCAAATATTTATGGGCTGTGATTTAAAAAGGAAGTATATGTAAAAGAGCTAAAAAAATAAAGATAAATATGTATAAAACTTTCATTTTTATACAATATAAATAAACATATACAACAAAAAAATCAGATACGAAAGAGAGAGAACGGCATAGATAAATCTCGATTTCGATTTGTGTTTATTGTTCAAAGGTTTCAAGGAATGATCTTTTGTTGTAACAATATCGATGAAAACGTCAGAGAATCATTCGGTTGCACAACAAGATTTTGAGAAAATAGATCACATGAAGAGGAGCACTTTCAGGGGGAATATTGATAAATTGGTTTGCAGAAAATTCCTTTACGAACCGATTTTACAAGAAAACGCTCCACAGGCAATATAGTATAATGTTAAATAGTAATATTAATGATTGTTTTTATAAATATAATTTTTAATATATATATATATATATATATATATATATATATAATTTTATATATAATTTACTATATATAATTTATATATAATAATTGACTGGGCCACTACAGTATATAAACTAAAATGGTAAGTAAACTAAAAATTAAATTGGTTGAATATTAATAAACTATTAAATAAATAATCAATCGATCAGTAAAAAACTTAATTGATCAGTAAAATAACCTAATCCCTTAACTTCCCTTAATAAATCTAAATTAGGAGACTGTAATTATAAACAACTAATTGATCAGTATAAAAGTACCTCAATTAATTTGTTTTAATTTATATTATTTAACCTTTTTTGCGATAAATAAGTGAACAGAAGTTTAAACCAAAAGATATGAATCAAACGAAGCTGTAACGAATCGGCAATAAACTCCTTTTTTAATTAATTGATTGTGTTTTCCATTGTGGTGACTGTCAATGTGATCGAATATTTATTTTGTCATTTTAACAGTGAAATTATTCATTTCAAGTGTATGTAAAAAGGCAAAAAATTAATGGTTAAAATTTGTGGTAAAAATGTTTTATATATTAAAAGAAAAAATGGAATTTATGTAAAAGTAAAAATTAATTAATTTTGTGAAAAGCAATATTTTAATTATTTTATTAATTTATGTGGTTTGTTTAATCGGATTAATAAAATAATTTCGGCACAAATCTTTGTTTTTATTAACTAGTGGAAAAAGTCACCAATGATGATAAAAATTCAAAATCTAACGATTATCAGTTTGTTGATGAATTGAATCACCTGGATCGATTTTTCTCACTCGTTATGATCAAATTAAAAACGCTGATCTTTTTTAATTTGCTCAAATTGCGGGTGTTCGTGTACGAGTGAAACGCGTTCCCGTTCTATGCGTTGATCAAGGACAAATCGGAGAATGAGATAGCCGTCAGCGCCATTCCCATGACTTCCAATGATATGTCGGGGCCATGGAGGAACATGCGGGCGCTCGATAAATTAGCCACCACCCTAGTGGTTGGATGCGACACTCGAGTCGCTTAGGCGACGTGCAGTCGATCTGACCTGAGAAAGAAGCGATTGTTCACGGTTTCATTGAGTCTGAGGCTTCTCTGATAATCACGAGTGATGAATTGTCACCGAAAGTTGTGTCTATCGTCTTCGTGGATAAGAAAATATTTCGCGATCGTAAATAAACGGAAATGACCGAATTGAAACAGAAAATCAAAAGTAAATTAAAATTAAATTTTTCCCCACGTCAGCTTCACGACTATAGGTTGCTGCAGCCACAATCTCTTATCAAACCTATTAATATTAATCCAATGAATACATTTCGTGTTGAAGATTATCAGAGCGATGAAGAAACTGATATTGAGACGAAAGAAGATAACATTAAACAAAAAAGAAACTCAAAGATTGGTTTAAATTTGCAGCATGCAACAATGAAGAAGAGGCTATCAAAGCATTGGGTATACTCTTGGTCGTATGTACCATAACCGAAGTTACTATGGACGAAAAGTCTACTATAGTTGCAAGAAGGTTAAAAAGTACAATAAAAAACATTGTTCCGACGAATTGTACTTCTTGTATCATGAAGATAAAGAAGATGATACAGTTTTCAAGATGAGTATATACGGGGATCGAGCGACGAAATCAAGGAGTAAATATGACAAATTTTCGATGATGGTATAACAAAACCAAAGCAGATTATTTGTGCATTGCAATCAAGAAAAATAGAATGAAACAATTACCTAATTACCTTTTCTCAATATAAGAAGCAAAATATGGTAATTCATCAATTATTATTGGTCAATGAGAGCAATGGTGTGATTTTCTTATCAACTATAATATTGTATAATTGTGATATTAAAATGAATAATTAAAAAAAAGCATGATTAATTATAATTGAATATTTGTTTTAATATTCGATGTAATGTAGTTTTTCAAATATATATTAATCGTCAATTGAATTTATTGATTTTTGATTATCGTATCATTAATATTATTGTCATAATATAACATGGCGTCACGAGCATGATAGAATAATTTTTTGAACGAATTTCTCTTTAAGGAAAAAGAAACAAAACTTTTCGTTTACAAAAAACATTCTGCAAGTTCAACCGCAATCAAGGAGCACGTAAAAAACGTTCAAGAGTTTGTTAAGGAACCACCACAAAAAATTGGGGCACCCAGGATTAGAAAAAACTATCGAAGCCATCTCAAGAAAATATTATTGGCCGAAAATGGCGAATGACATAAAAGAAACGCTGAGTAAGTGCACACCTTGCATTCGGAAAGAATACATTCCGACCGGGGTACTAACAGAAAGTATAAATGAAACATACTTTATACTCAGTTTGTAGGGGTTGCCAAGGATGTAGGTCAACTTGTACTTAAAGGTGAACATTCCAAGCTTGCAGTAATCAAAATCATGCTGGATATTAGAGAAAAGGTTGAAATTCTCAAAGATAAAGCCGTTGATGTAAATATCATCTTATAAAACGACAATTTTACAACGAAGAAATCAATAAGGTTTTGAATCCGTTCAAATAATAGTACAATTGAAGTTTGGGACTTAGAAAAATTACTCGGACAACTGGCTTTGTGAAGCACTTCATCTTTAATTGATAAAATTAGAGACCATTCATTATCAGAGGAACAATTGAAGATATTCGCATGTCTCACATGGTCTTAACTCACAAAACTATGAGATATGTTAACATTGATGAAAGATTAAACAAATCAGAGTCATTGTTATTTAAACTGTTATTGTTATTTAGAACCGGAAATTCGAATTCTATAATAACTTCGATTTTTGGTATAGTTCGCGAACAAATGGTGTCTAACTACTATAACGAAGTTATATCCTCATTTGAAAAAGATAATTGGCCTCTGTGTTTTTGAATTGATGTCATCAATAGAGAGAAAATTAATCTCCAATTTATCAAATACAGTAAGAAAGTTGCATGAACTGAAAGATAACCAGTTTGTAATTATTTATCAGGGAACATATATTCCCCATCAAAAAGCATAAAAAAGAAAAAAACAGAGAAATTGGCCTCTGTGTTTTTGAATTGATGTCATCAATAGAGAGAAAATTAATCTCCAATTTATCAAATACAGTAAGAAAGTTGCATGAACTGAAAGATAACCAGTTTGTAATTATTTATCAGGGAACATATATTCCCCATCAAAAAGCATAAAAAAGAAAAAACAGAGAAAGTCTTTTTCCGGAAAAAAATATTGCCTTTGTTCAAATCCTTTACCACATGCATTACAAATGGTTTCGTTGTAGATATGTTTGGGTCATACACTGCAAATATGAACGATACAGAAATTATAAAAATCGTCTTCAATGATTCGAATAGTCTTATTGAAATTAAAAAAAGATGATATCATTGTAGTCGATCTAGTCTTCCATGATGTAGTAGAATACTTGGAACAAATGAGATTCAAAGTGTTAATGCCGGTTCTTAAAGATTAACGCAATCAGCTTATAACAGATGAGTCAAATCATTCTCGTTTTGTTACTAAAATTAGTCGGGTAGTTGAAGCCATGCATGGTGATATTAAGCGAAATTTCAAGCTTTTAGATCATAAACTAGATAAGAAATTTCTACCTAAAACTTTTTTGTCGAGTTTCGTGTTTCTTGTATAATGAATTTGGTGCAAGACTTGATTTTGACGTTGATCTTTGAGAAAAAAAATATTGCCGTGATGAATTTAAACAAGATCAAAATAATACTTTGGCGATGCAGATAGAAAATAATTATTGTGGAAGACGAAGTATTCCTTTTGGTATGATAACTTCAAACGATTTGACAAATTTTCCAGAATTTAAAGAACAAAATTGTATATTTTTTATGGAATGATATCAATTGTCTCAAGCTATGTTATACTTAGCTGAAATAAAGAAAGACGAAACAATCACACCAGTATGTTAAAATAACACATTATATAATTAAACTACAAGTAAGGTCTTGAAATAGCAATTCAAAAACATATCTTTGTTTCGTTGATTATCAACCAGATACGATTATGATTTCTGGAATAAGTCGACATTGTTGTGATTTTAATATTAAAAAAATAAAATCGAAAACCATTTGTGATAGATAGCTGAAATTAGGCTGAATTATCTTTATTTGATATCAGAACGATTCTATAAGTGTAAATCGAAAAACTCACTGGCAGATTTCCCTTTTAAACCCGGGTTACCCTTTCGAAAACTAGAAAAAAAATTGCTAATTTTTTATCACCGATAAATACTTGGCATAAATGGTGTTAAATAAATAAAAAAAACAAATAAGCTATAAGGAAATGAATAGGCATATTTTATGGTTACCAAGAAAACATTAAAAAATACATTGTGAAGTGTCGAAAGTTTCACAATAATGAATCTCTATTTCTTCAATTTCAAAGGATAATATAATTAACACTTCATTTATCAATTTCAACACTTAATTCTTTAAAAGTTTATTAACTTTTTCTTTATTTTATATTAGAATGATTCCACAAGTGTAAATCGATTTTAATATTAAAAAAAATAAAATCGAAAAACATTTGCGATAGATAGCTGAAATTAGGCTGAATAATCTTTATTTTATATTAGAATGATTCCCCAAGTATAAATCGATTTTAATATTAAAAAAAATAAAATCGAAAAACATTTGCGATAGATAGCTGAAATTAGGCTGAATTATCTTTATTTGATATTAGAACGATTCCCCAAGTGTAAATCGAAAAACCCACTGGACAGATTTCCCTTTTAAACCTGGGTTACCCTTTCGATAACTAGAAAAAAATTGCTAATTTTTCGTCACTGATAAATACTTGGCACAAATGGTGTCAAATAAATAAAAAACAAATAAGCTGTAAGGAAATGAATAGGCATATTTTATGGTTACCAAGAAAACTTTAAAAAAATACATTGTAATGTAAGTGTCGAAAGTTTCACAATAATGAATCTCTATTTCTTCAATTTCAAAGGAAATTGATTAATTAACACTTCATTTATCAATTTCAATACTTAATTCTTTAAAAGTTTATTAACTTTTTCGAATTTATTTTGAACTGGCTAAAGGTATAAATTTAGTGTTTAAAACAGTATCAAATACAATTAATTTTTCAAGAGATCATGCTGCACGATTCGAAGTAGTAGAGTATGTTATCCCAGATGAGCGGAAGTGTTAAAGTTAAAAATATATGTAGGACACGCGTTACTTCAGACATTCGGAAGCGTGCGATTGTTCTTATTTTAAAAGGGAATGGTAACATCCATTACGGTTGCAACAGTTATTGTCGTACTATGCTATGATGTTTAGATTTGTCGGTGAACAGAGAAAAAATTCTTCATTAATATTAGGTAGTCCAAAAAGATCTCAGTTAATAATGAAAATACATTTTTCAAATTTCTTTTTGGCATTACTTATTTGATATTGTTACATATCGATTTATTTATATCATTATATGCACTACGAGATTAAAAAGTTTGAAATCCATATCTATTGGAAGAAAGGCAATGTACAATTTCACGAGGTTCACGAGCTCTGAAGCTTAAGCAAGTTTTGAAGCATACTTGAGATCATTTTAAAGGTTCAACTACCAAGCTCATGATAATCCATGACAACGATTTAAGAAGATGGGCATTGGATAAAGCACGAGAAACATCATTACTTAATTTTAAAACATTGGTTCCACAAATTTAAAAAGCATAATCGCATTTTATCGAGAAAATAAACAAAATGATATATTTGAAAATGTCGCATTTCATGGAAAATTATGTTGTATGAGTCACTGTCTTTGTTGAAGAAACAAAGAAAAAGATCGCCGAAATGGCACTTACAGATGTCTACAACACTGATCAATCTGGTTTCAATTATGAAATGCACAGTGAAATAACCCTCGCACCCTGTGTATCAAAAACTGTTGAAGTTGCTGTTCAGCAAGTAATTCCTTTAACTCAAAATCAACAAAAACAACCCGTGAAAACATTCTGTTGGACTGATACAATGCCTCTCTAATGTTATATAGAAGAATGGTGATTATGAATGAATGTACAGAGGGTTTTTTTTACATTGCTCGTTAAAAATGATACTGACATTTCAAAAGTCTCATTCTTTCTGGTATGAACTAATAAATTCACCCTTTATTTTTTTTTTATCTTTTGACATACAATTCAAAATTTTTTTTGAAACCTAAGAGTCGAATATCTTGAGTTCCAGGCTTTAAGAGCAGGTGGTTCAAAGTATATCTTATTCAGCGCGGCGAGTTCTATATATGTACCAAATTTCATCGAAATCGGGATGTGCGGGTTCGGGAGCTTCCCTGATTAGATTAAGTTGGGTTTGCTGTGTTTTGGTGGCCCTAAAAAAGAAAGGGTCTTGTAGGCACTTCTGCTTATGTACATGTTCCTGTAGTAAGAACTAGAAACATTTGTGTTCTTGCAGCCATGAATAAAAATTCAATGATTTTGAATAAAATTCATGAAAAATGGTGAAGATTTAAAGGCTGTACTCGTTGAACTGAAAAATGTTTGTCAGCAAAATAGTATTGAAAATCTAATGTTTATTATGGATAATGCCAGAATTATCATTGATCTGGATTAAAAGAAGTAATAAAAGAACTCAATTTGACAATTGAATACCTTGCTCTGTATTCACCTTTTTAAAAACTAATAGAGATTTAATTCTCTAAATGGAAAAATTATGTTGTGCAAAATTGTGCTGGGAACGAAGAAGAATTGAAAAGGTTAATTTAAGGAGGATTTAATCCACTTCTTTTAATCCAGAACAATGATGTATTCTGGTATTATCTATAATAAACATTGGATTATATATATATATATATATATATATATAT
>MQRK01191988.1:506-15541 GCA_001938485.1 Girardia tigrina | reverse complement strand
TATATATATATATATATATATATATATATATATATAATATATATATATATATATAATATATATTCAATATATTCAAGTTGTGTTGCTATTTTTGATGTTATTAATTTGTTAAATTTTATTGATGCTACAGATGTTATTGAATTTAATATTAATTTTCCATTTCTTTTATTTATAGTTTTTCATGTTTAAAAAAATCAGAAAACGTTTTAAAATAATTTTGATTTTATGTAATTTTATCGATTTTATTAATTTTTATTGATTAAAATTACATCATTGGAAATATGATTGCAAGTATTGGAAAATAGATCGAAAAACCCTATACTACTTTTTTGAATGGTAAATTTTTTTTTGAATGAATGATAATTCGGTTGTTTATATACACCGAATGTTGTATTAGTTTATTTTAAATATATTTTAATTCAGGCGTGTTTGGCTTTTCTACAATATATTGAAAATCAATAATAAAAGTTAGAAATGCAAAAATATAAATTTAGTATGTCGAAATAAAAGTCAATAATGCTAAAAGGAAAACTTTTTAAAACAATTTTGATTTTATGTATTTTTTTTGCAAAAAAATAATAATTAATCAATAAAAAAATTTATCAATTAAAATTTTTGCTTAAATTTTACGATTTCATAAACTAGCTCTAAAATTAATTATAATTACTTAATCCCTAAGGAAAACGAAACACCAAGAAAAACCAGTCTTTCAATCAATGCTTAAATTTCTAATCAGATTAGAAGACTGTACAAAACATAATCAAAAAGAAATTAATTGAAAGAACATCTCTGGGTAAGAGTGCTTTAAACGTATGTACAGTGACCAGCAAAACTGTATAGTTTTTGCTGGCATTTTGGTAAATATGCAGTCATGTCTTGGATTTTAAATATTATGTCAAGTATTATATATCATTTTGAAGCAATTTTACTTCTCTACCATACCCATGTTATGGCTTTTTAAATGTGAAACTAGTTTAAGAACAGTAACAGTTACAACATTTATTCAAAACTATACAGTTTTGCTGCTTTTTCAATGTTTTACAGAAATCCCTTTAATTACAATATTATTTGTTTAAATGTAACAATTTCATTAAAATTTTGTTATTTATCATGTTTTATTTTAAATTGAATAATATTTAATATTATATTTAGTTTCTTAACATATTTTTTCAATTTATTTTTAGATATGACAAAGTTATCAATTTCAGACAGGAAAAAATGTTTATGGATATTGAACAGTGTTTATCGTTGTCAGAGATAGCAAAGAAATATAGTGTGAGCAGAGGTAGAGTTCAACAGATAAAAAAGGAGGCAAATTTATCTTTCAAAAGCAATTCGAATGGTCACCCGAGGCTTCTTAATGAAAGGGAGCATCGTATGATAAAGCGTGATATTGAAATAGGAAATGCCACAACTTCCACGGATGTGTTGAAATTACATCCTGAACTAAAAATAAGCATTGATACGGTAAGGCGAAGTTTAAAAACACAAGGACTTTATTCTGCATCAAAGATTAAGAAGCCCCTACTGACGAAAATTCAGAAGAAAAAACGCTTGGACTTCACTAATGCACATATTTCCTGGACTACAATCGATTGGAGGCAGGTTGTCTTTTCAGACGAATCTTAAATTAATAGAAATTGGTCCGACGGAAGACGGTGGTGCTGGAAGAAGAAAAATTCTTTGGATGAAAATAGTGTGTCCGGAACATTAAAATTTGGTGGTGGCTCAATAATGGTCTGCGGATGTATTACAGCTGAAGGCTCTGGATATTTAACAAAAATTGAAAGTAAAATGGACGCACAACTGTATTGCGATATCTTAAATGATGAATTTCGACAATTCTGTGACTATTATGGATTCGACATGGGATAGATTATTTTTCAACAAGACCCAAAGCATACATCAAAAAAAGCAACCAAATGGCTGGTTGAAAATGATGTAAATGTTATGCAGTGGCCTTCACAATCTCCTGATCTCAATCCCATCGAACATATATGGGTAATGTTTAAAAGGAAACTGAATCAATATCACGAACGTCCGAATGGAATGCTTACGCTGTGGAGCCGAATATCTGAAGAATGGGAAAGAATTACCAGAGCTGATTGCTTGGCCGTGATTGATTCTATGCCACGACGGATTTTAGCATTAAAAAAAGCTAAAGGGGGCTATATCAAATATTGAAAGTTGGTTTTTATAAAATCATTGAAAAAGCCGCAAAACTGTATAGTTTTGAATAAATGTTGTAAATGTTACTGTTCTTAAACTAGTTTCACATTTAAAAAGCCATAACATGGGTATGGTAGAGAAGTAAAATTACTTCAAAATGATATATAACACTTGACATAATATTTAAAATCCGACACATGACTGCACATTTACCAAAATGCCAAAGAAAACTATACACTTTTGCTGGTCACTGTATATGTAAAATTGAAAAGAGCGAGGATGATGATGTTTCTATAAAAATATGGTAGAATGAAGAATAGCAAGGAATCGCAACATACAGAAATTAAGGAATATACTTGGAAATATACTCAAAGCTTGTCTGATAGTCAGGTTAGTAGGGAGATGTAGGCAGCATGAAAAACAAGAAAGAGGCGGACTTTTAGAGTACAGATTTTAGGTATGAGAACACACGCCATTCTATTCTATGTCGAATAAGGTTATAATTTGCACAATTCGATGGTTATTCACAAGTCAATCAGGATGCTCTTCTTTACCAACCTTCTTCAAAAGGACGTAATCTTTATTTATGTGCACTCATCTCGATCGGAATAGAACATTTTAAGTTAATTGATGGTAACCTCAACATGACTATATTAATGACATTTTTAGAAGGCTGTTTTAGAAAAGGA
This sequence comes from Girardia tigrina, assembly GCA_001938485.1. Lineage (NCBI taxonomy): Eukaryota > Metazoa > Platyhelminthes > Tricladida > Dugesiidae > Girardia > Girardia tigrina. The sequence continues at coordinate 12,683 of MQRK01191988.1, read as the reverse complement.
GTATTTAGCAATAATATTTACCAGCATATTCCACTATCTCAAGCTGATAGAAAACGTCTTTTCTTCCATAAAGGGTAGATTAATTGCAATAAGACCGAGTGCAGAGAATCGTACTGTTCTTCAATCAAATAGTGAAAGCATATTGATAAATGACCTGGAAAATTTTTCGTAATAGTATTTACAAATTGATTTCTCTTGTTTTTGTTTTACATGTATTCTTTGAGTATTTTTGTTACATGTATTCATATATGTATAAAATCTTGTTTCAGTTTTATTGTTACATTTGTTTTTTGTTATATACATATATTTATTTATATTACATTTATTTCTTTTCATTTTAAAAGATAAAACATTTTTAAAAAAAATTTGGATTTTTATTTATGAATTCTTATTTTTTTAATTTAAAATATTTTTGGCATTGTAATGACTTTGATTTCGATATACTAAATTTATATATTAGGTTGAGGAATAAGTTCCCGTCGTTTTTTGAATTTTTAATCAATTTAATATTTAAATCAGTTTTTTTGATTTGGGCGATTTCTACCAAAGAGGCATTGAGAAACTCGTTGATCGTTGGGAAGAAGTCGTAAACAATGGCGGAGATTATATTTGTGATTAATTTGTAGTAACTTTTTTGTTTAAAAACAAAATTTTTATTTTTCAAAAAACGGCGGGAACTTATTCCTCAACCCAATATATGAATTTTGAACATGTATTATTGATTTTCTATGTAATTAATAAAACTTAAAAAAGATTTTACTTAAGATATTTAATACAACAAATGATTCTGTTTTAATTTATTTTTCTTTTCACGAGGTATCTATGATTATTGATTATTATTCAATAAATTACAAAACTTTTATAAATAGCCTTCACTACACCAGCAAGAATATTATTTAATTATTCAGAAGCATGTATAATGTGTTTTGATCTATTTAACAGAAACACAAACGCTACGAACAATAATTTACTGCAAATAGGTTAAACTAACCACTTTCTGTATTGCTAAGATCACAGATTAATTAATCAAAGCAATAGAAAGATTTCTAATGAAAAGAAAAAGGGAGTCTTTTGCACTTTTTGAGATATCCCAACATCTTAACGAAGGGTTCCCGAAGCTGTCAATTTATCATTTTCCTAACTGAAAAAAATTAGGTTCTGCAAATTTATTCCTGATGAGTGGTTATCTCATGCATTGTGATTATCCGAAACGACTTTCTTTCGCTCGTATTAACCTTAAGAAACTGAAATGGGACATGCTGTTTGTTCATCATATTGTGTTTAGTGATGAGGCAGCATTCTATCAGCACGGTTTCTTAAACCACATCAAATCATTTTTTTATTCTGCCAGAAGTCTATTTCCAATTTTTGCAAAGATGAGATAACCATCAATTACTTACTGTTCATTAATTTCTCCAAAAATTGAACACTTTAAAATTATTGATTGGACTATGAGTATAGGAAACTATCTAATCATACTGAACACCGTATTATTCACATTGTTGCGTGATAGACGAAATCGGAGCTTGTTGTATGAACGACTAAAAAAACAATGGTTGATGGAACAATTGCATGGCCCCAAGAAGCCCTGGTTTGACATCCAACCAATTTTGGTTATGAGGTAGTATTTGCGATACATTACGTACATCTTTATTGTAAAACAATTTCCTAGTCTTTTAGCTCTGCATCTGTACGCCTCAATTATGGATCTTTTTAAAGACGTTGAATAACTTGTGTGAAATGAAATGGTGTGGTTTCCAACAATTCCTTTGAAACTCCTTCATTGAGTTTTATCGCAGAAAAATATTACAATCTTGATTTAAGTATTTTAATGATACAAATTCATCAGAAGATCGCGAACAACCTGTATAAATATGATATAATGAAAAATCAAATACTTGAGAACGAACTGAAAGAGAAATGAATAATATCATACCAAAATAAATTTTGGTGTACAAGCTTTTATAATTTGTCATATATTTGCGGTTCTGTATCTATTTCACCCACTTCCCACATTTTTTGACTGAATTATCAAAGCCTACTAGGCGAAAACCCACTTTCTATTTGCATTTAGATGTAGCAAATTTCAAAGCCTACTACTGAGGAAAACATGAGAACGACACTTTAATTACTTTTTTGCGACCAAACTAAAGGCGGTAGATTAGCAGTGACAGTGAAAAAGTGTATTGTCACCTAGAATACATCACTCCTGAAAATTTCAAGTCACCAGCACAACGGGAAGTGGGTGAAATTTCGATCGCAAGATTTGATCCATACAGATAAACAAATGAAACGTAATAAAAGCTTGTAAAAACGTACTAATTTATATAAGGAAATTAACTTCCTTTTGGTTCTTTTTCCATTGTTTCGACGAAGATTTGCATTTTTAAGTCTTGATAAAAATTCACTAAATGAATGTGCCCAGCAAAACTAATATAAAAAAACTAATAAATGATTACGAATAAATTTTTGCTAAAGTTCTCCATCAATAATATTTTCAAGAACTTTTCACAAAGACGAATTTCTTTTCAGATAAGCAAATAATTATAAAAATCGTTCTATAGTAAAAGCTTCCTTTAACAAAAATAACCGTATTAAAAAGATATGCAAAACTTCATAGCCAAATCTTGTAGGATTCAATGTTTCGGTTTTAATTAACTGTTAGGCAATTGAAAAAAATAAAGATTATAAAAACTAAAACTACAAATCAAAAAAACAGATTTTTATAAAAATTTTTTTTATTTAAACAAAATTTAAAACAATTTCTGTTTTATTTTAACAATATTAAAGATTTTTTTTAATGATTTGAAAACAAAACCGAATCGAAAATTGACAAAATTTGTATATAATCAATTTTAATGTAATTTAAATGATTTTTGTAAAATTCTTTTAAAATTATTTTAAATGTATATGAATTTTATTTCAATTTTGCGTCAATTTACGAAAAAAATTCTAAAATATAAAACATCACCACTTTGTTTTAATCATTTTTACATTGATTATCATTTTTGTGATGACTTTGATGAATAAATAATAAATTCGCCCTTTGTTTTTTTATCTTTTGACATAAAATTCAAAAAAAATTTTGAAACCTAAAAAATTAAAAGTATTTTGTAAAAATGTTTTTTAAAGTAAAAAAAAGTTTTATTTGATTTATAAATGATTTTTAAATATTAACTCTTTAAACTAATTTAAAATTCAAAAAAGGAAAAAAAATTTCAATTTTTAAAATAAATAAAAATCATGTATTTAAAATTATTTGATAATAAAACCTTGAATTTAGAAATAATATCGAAATCTCACAAAATTAAAGTTATATGTAGTAATAAAACTCTAACTCTTGTGAGCTTGAGCTCCACTCTTGTTTAAATTTTCTTGTCACATAAAATTGGAGACACTTCTCGTCATCTCTGTAATCAGATTCAGGAGCATGGACGATTGGGTAATTTTAGCAATAATGGAAGTATGTAGGTCAATTGGGACTATAATTGATTTTAAAATTACTGTACAGCAATTTTAAAAATTATTGGGACAGAGCCTGTTGTGAGTCAAATCACTTAATCAATCAATAAATGTTTAAAGAAGCTATTTTTACTTAGTTGAAAGTATTTAGTAATCTATTATACAATCAACTAAGGCGTTATTGATTATTTAACCCGTTGACTACCGGAGACCCCGTATATGGGTTTACGGCTTATAACTTTTGAACGAAGAGGAATTTTTTAATGCGGTTTTTTTCTAAATATTACTATTAACTTTTCTAGCCCAGCTCTCTCGCTCTCTAGTCCAACTCTATTCAATTTATTGCATCAGAAGAAAACTGGAGCATGTGGAACAGTGAGAAAAAATCTCTAAAAGAGTTTTTAGACCTTCTAATGCTCCTACACCTTTGAGATTAGTTGCTCGTCACTTTCCCGACAATGTTCCCCAAGATGCAAAGAGTAGTGAACGAAGTAGAAGAAATTGTATTGTTTGTAGTGCGAAACAAATTCGACAACGAAATTATTTCATGTGCCTTGACAGTTATGTGCAATTATGCTTACGAAATTGTTTCCGAATTTACCATACTAAGCTTCATTTTGATGTAGATGTGTGATAAAAACCAATTTTAATCTGTAAAATATAATAATACTGCAATATTCATTGAAAACTCTTGCTTTTAGCTCGAAAAACTCATTTTCGTAACTCTTATGTAATAAATATTTTTAAATTTTTTTCATGCTGAATTACCTTTGTTACATCTAAAACTTCAATAAAATTAACATATCTCCAAAAAAAATCGGTAGTCAAAGGGTTATAATTTGTAATTTTTTTCAGGATCTAATATATAAAAATTGTAAAGTCAACATTTATAGTTTTGAATTTATTTTTAAAAAGTTTAAATATTTTTTTACCAATAATCTAATCTTACTTGAAAATTTTAGAATAACTTTGTGAACACGAAATTTTAATATTAATATTGCGATTTCTTAAAAAATACAAATATTTCAACTTCATTATATTAAAAAAATCTTAATTTAGTAAAATATAATACGTTTATTATAAAATGAAATTTTATAAATTCTGTTTAGATAATAATAAATAATTTTCAAACATTTTTTCTTTTCAAAAAAATTGTGTTTTATTTTAATTAAATCGTGTTATGATTTTTTATAAAAATCTTAAATTAAAAAAATATTATTTCTTCTAAATAATGTCTCCACATATTAAATAGTTTGTAAATATATAAACAATAGAGATTAAATTCTTAAAATATAAATTTAAAAATTACAAGTTAAAAAGATTTTTGTATTTTAAAATATATATAATAACATTTTTTAAAACTCAGTTATAACAATTCGATTTTAATGTTTTGTAAATTAAATGAAAATGTTTCTTAAAAAGAGAATAAAATTAAATATTAGATTCCTGAAGCACAACCTAAAACTTTGACTTTTTTAAAATTGCATTTTTTGATAAGTGGCTTTAATTTTTGATTTTTTAAAAAAAGAACTAAATTTTATATAACTGAATCACATTTATTTAAACATAAATATTTAGCATGTTTGAAATTTCATGGAAATTAGATGAGGGTTGTAATTCCGTTATTTATTTTTTTTCAATACCTTATAAATAAAAGTTGTAAAGTCAATTGTCTATGTAAACAATCAGAGGTGCACGCATGCCCCAAGAATTGCCCCGTCTCATTCGCCAACCATTTTTTAAAATATTTTTCTATAGATTAACTACATTTTTAAAAAATGTTTTACCTTTCAAAAAAATTAGATAATTTCAAAAAATATACTTTTTGTGCCTGATATATTACTATGATCATTTTACTGTTTTTATTTTATGATCTCACATTTTTTTAGTTTAAAATAGTTATAAACAACTAATTTACTAGTTTTATTTAGAAATTTTCTATGTAAAACGGTTTTTGAAAACAAAAAATTAAATATTTTACTATTTTTAACTAAATTATTATTATATATATTCGCCTATTTTATAACAATAAATCTTGTATCTCTAATCGAGATTCTCTATAGACAAAAGATTTTATATCATACTTTTTATAAAAAATCTGCAGTCTTTATAAAAAAAACTGTTTAAAAATTTAGTTAACTACAATTTTTTAATAGAGAAATTTATAAGATTTTGTTAATAAATTTTTAAAACATTTTAAGCTAAACTTATTTCTAGCTTTAGAAATCATTTATTGATATTTAATTTTTTGTTTTCAAAAACCGTTTTACATAGAAAATTTCTAAAAAAAACTCTTAGTAAATTAGTTGTTTATAACTATTTTAAACTAAAAAAATGTGAGATCATAAAATAAAAACAGTAAAATGATCATAGTGCAAAAAGTCTTAAAAAAGGGATTATGAACAAAGTAGGATTTTATGATGATCAAACTACTCTTGTAAAGAAAAAGAGAACATAAACAATATATATTTGTATAAATCTTGAATGCAAATTACTTACTTTGAAAGTACTATACCGTGTTTCAATTATTTTTTACATGGCCATAAGTTTTACATTTTTTTCTTTAAAAAACTGTACTTTCTAATTTATAATTTTTAAAAAATGTAAAAGAAACTTTCGTATTTTTTGCTCTGGTTGGGATGCCACAGGGGCCAAACCCCTCCCCGGGGCGGGCCGGTGCACCTCTGATATTTTTTGCTGGGACCGTGGCGGTACTGGGACCAAATGTTTTAAATATTAAGCCACGCCCCGGGACCGGGACAGACCGATGCACTTCTGTAAACAATTTTTTTAAAGGTTATTAATTGGAAAAAACTGGTTGTTAATCTTCTTTGTTATCGACACTGAAAAATGAAGAGTGCAATTATTATAAGACAGTCTAGATGACGAAATAAATTTTGCCTCTAATTAATTACTTTAAAAGAAATTATTCGTTAAATAAAATAAAAGTAATTATCAACAATCTTATAACGGAAAGTAAAATGAAGAGTGATAGTAGTATCACAATATAGGGAAAGAGGTTGAGAAGAAGAACAACAAAATAAAAGATTTATGTTACTTTCATATAAGTAATATTTTGTCTATTTGTTGGGTATTAAATTATGTTTAATTTCAAATATTTACTTTTTAAACACAAATCTTTATCTTTAATCGTAAATCTTTATTCTTTAGTCTTTATTATTTAAACTTTAATCTTTATATCTTTAATCTGAAATCTTAAATCTTTGATCTGACTCCAATTAATCAGAAATGACTTCCAACATAAATATATGAATAATGAACACAAATTCTTTATGAAATTTTATTTCAAATAACAAAAATTAACAAGTCAAAAATAAATATAATTCAATTCTTGATGACAGAACAGAAACACAAATCAATATTTCGTGCGAGTTAACAGATTACAGTAAAGACTGTGAATCTCCAAAAACGAACGATGATTTGATTAAAACTTTAAATTTAAAAACCTTTTTCTCCCATACGGGATACTTATGGTTTCTTTAAAAACAATATTTTAAAGGATAAAACAAAAATAAAATAAATTTGTTATTCACTTTACTTGATTACGTAAACTCTTCTTAGGCGAATTTTTCAGCAAATATTTTTGGGCAAACTAAACTAAATTTGCTGCTGTTTATATAGTTATTTTCATCAGCCTTGAAAATTGATAAAGTAAAACAAAGACTAAAATATTTTTAATTTTAAATTCCAAATTTTGTTAAACTAAATATTATTTTATTTGAAATTAATAATTTTAACAAAAGAATTATTTAAAATTTTTTCCTATATAAAATTTTGTCAAAAGTGTTCACATGTATTTTTCGAAACCCCAACATATTTATGTTTAGTGTACCCTACACAGACATGCCAAACAAGTTAGTAAAAAGAGAAGATACTAGTATTTTGGTCTTATTTTAATTATATATTTATTAACAGATCGATCTAGTTTATCAACGCCTCTCATATAAGTATTATGACAAGCTCTACATTTAAACTGAAAAAATTAGCCGAATTAAATTTTTTGATAAATTTTCTTTAAAAAATATTTATGAATAAAAACGAAGAGATATTTTGTCTGAATATAATTATTTGTGTAAACTAAAAACAACAGTAATATATAGGTAATATATAAATATATCATAGAACGTTGAAAATATATCATTAAGTAAACAAAAAATTTTTTAATCCATTCTTTATGCGGAAAGAAATCTACTTGGCAAACAGAATAATTTTTGTAATCTTTTGTAGAACGGTAAATGTCATACAAAAAAATTTACAACTCCATTTTTCAATTAAATAGTTATTAATAACATAATAAATTTATTATGAAGCATGGAAAGAAAAAACCAAAACATTAGCGATTATATACAAATGTATAAACTGTACTAAATAGAAAACCTTTTTTTGCAAAAAAATATTTTGACCTACTAGTTTGATCAAATTTTCACAAAATCATTTATTGTCATCGAGAGTGAGAAAATTTGCAAAGTTTGGAGAAAATTGATTAAGAAAAAAGCCCTCAAAAATAGGTTTCTAAATTCCATGAATATATATCTGTTTCCCACTAGTTCGTGGAGGATTTGCAATTTTTTTGATTATTCATTTTTTTAAAGATGCATGTAAACCGTTTTACTCAACCTGTAACATTCAATTATTGAAAGGAAATAAAGCCTATTTATTAGTTAATGTAATAGATACTGTCATTTATTTTTGTTTTTTTGTGGGTGAATGGGTAAACACTGTTATTTTTAGTGTCGAATAAGTTGTTTAATTTTTAATTTTATGAGATGATTGATTTAGTTACTTAATTATTTATGTTGTCTAAAACAAAACAGTCAAGACGAGTGACACAAATTTATTTTTAAATAAAACTCCCGTTTGACTATCCACCGATTAAAACAAATGGATATTTATTTTCCTCGAATTACACCTCCCATTGTCATTAAGGCACTGGAGGGTCCCTTTGGTCTCCGGTCGCTGTAATCCGGAGCATACAAAATCTTCAAACCTTTTCGGCCGCACGATCGTCCGATGTAACCTCTGCTCTTTGTCTCTGCTTCTCGAAGTCTGGCTGAACTCTGGATCACCTTCCTGGTTGTCCTTCGGCCATTCATCGTCATATTCGGAGCTATCACTATATACTGATGTTTCCGAGCTCCGATGGCTCACCCCTGGCATCTTTGATTTATTATCTGCCGGTTCAGTGTCTTCTTTGGGAGCAAACCTGACATGTGGCACGTAGAAGGAACTCCGTCAATCAATACTTGATGAGGCCCCCGGAATCCGTCTACTACCGCTCATCTCCACAGGGTTGTGCATCTTCAGTTTGCCAGTTTGACAAAAACTGCATCTCTTACATGCAATTCCGCGATGTTTTTGATTTCGCGGATTTCGGGGAACCGGTCTGCAAAATTAATCGGTAATGGCAGTCGCCTTTGCTGCACAAAAACGGTTGGTGCCGGAATTATGCCACCTGAATTTGGGGTAGCATTGTACCATGTCACCATGTCCTCGATTCTGTGCTTAATGGTTCGGTGACAGCGCTTGACAATCCCGTTTCCGCTCGGCCGATTTGCACACGGGAAAAGGATCTCGACCCCCATTTCCGTCAGTAACTTCCGCATTGCTGCTCCTCTGTTAGTCGCAAAGCTGTCCATTAGAAGTTCCTTTGGAGATCCCAATTCATTAAATACCGCCTTAAGCACGGTACATATCTCCTCATCATTTTCTGACTTGATTTTTCTCCATACTTTGAACCGGCCCGGTCTGCAGTCGATAATTACCAAGAACTTTCCCTTTGTAGTATGCGTCACATCCGTAATAAGTCTTTGCCACGTTTCCTTTACTCCCAGTTCATCTCTTTCCATTTCATTGGGACAGGATCTATCGACGCGCACCGAGAGCATCCTTTTACTACGGCCTGGATTTGGCTTTCCGTCACTTGCTCCAGGCCCCACAGTTTCCTCACGAGAAACTTCATTAGTTTCACTCCGAAATGGTTAATTTCGTGAAGCTTTTTGAGGATGTCCGTCAATTCTTGCTCCCTTCGATCGCTACTGGTATGATTAATATCGGCCCTTTTACTACTGTCAGCTAGTCGCTTGGTACTCGAGTGAGACGATCTGCCTTGTTCTCTGCTGAACCGATTAGTTTAAACTTTACCTGCAGTTGCTCCTCTTCTATGGTTTCTTGATGGTGCTAATTCGTCTCTTCACAAGTAGCTCGTTCATTCCATGGGATCGAATCGGCCCGTACCCTCTCATCGCGTTCGTCATTCATCTGAACACTGTAGAGGAGTCGGTCATCATATCGAAATTGTTCAAGCCCCATTCAACTGCCGCTTTGATTGCTTCGTTCGCCGTTTCCAGTTCAGCCAAGTTGATATGGGCTGCGTCTTCTTCCTTTCGCAACCACGAAGCGTCTTCCACCACTTCTTCCCTATCTCTACAGAGATACCGGTTGCGATAGAGCTCGCGTTGCACTACACTCTGCCTTGTCTGCAGTCCGGAACGTCCCATCTGCTAGTCACTGGCTATTAGCTCTCAACGCGTTTTCTTAATTTCTCTTCGAGGTCCAACAACCGTGAACCCACAGCGTCATCCCATTCACCGCCACTCGCCATCCTCTTAAGAAAGCTGTATGCAGGCCACAACCAGCTGCACACTGGGAAATGTCCGGTCAGCTGTCCGACCCATGAGAACAGCTTCCTCCGCGTCAACTGATCGGGCAAATCCGGAACCTTTCTATCTCGGGTCCATCGCAACTCTCCATCGATCTCGCGTACCGTAACACTCTTCCTCCGTTGATCTTCACTGGTGGTTTTGTTTCGAGGCTGAAACTATTTAAGACCGCCACGACATGCTCTGCTGGCACCTTTCCGGTGTCGACAATTATGTCATCGTAATAAGAGTATGTGGCCTCAGCAACTCTCTTATCTGAATTTAAAATGTGGTTCATAATGCACCTCATGATTTTCGGTGCCACATTCAAGCCAAACCATAATCGTGTTAAGCACCACTCCTGTCCTGCGTGCCGGATCATTTGATAAGGCCACAGACTCCGATCCAACTTGATCTTGAGGTATGCTCGTTTCAAATCGATTAGTTCCACCAATTTACCCATTCGTCGACATTTACGCAGTTTTTGCGCGCAGACCAGGCTTCCCGCAGTGTGACTTGAAACGAATCCGTTTACTGCTCGGTAATCCAAAACGGGTCGAACCTTCCCTTTGGCCGCCTGTTCAATTGCCTTGTGCGGCAAAAAGCTCTCGACTCACGTGTGAACGGAATGAGCTGATTGAATGATCCTGATGAATGATCAAGCTGAGCTGAAATGATCATTTTTCTTCCAATCGGATAGTTCCTGATCCACCTCCTCTTCAAATTGCTTTGCTGATGCATATGAAGCAGGTTGTCGGATCCTTTCTGGTGGTGCCCGATCGCTTTTCCACTTCCATGCTGCAGGTCGTCCAGCAGCGTCCGTCGAAACTGACTGTAAAATCAGCATTCTCGACTCGCACACTTGCCAGTTGATCAGACATACCGACTGCCGCTTGGTGCTCGATGCGTCCGAATCTTGAGATGCCACCGCAACCTGGCACCCACACTCCGCAGAGTTGACTGATGACACCCATGCCGAGAAGCATTTCGGCTCTTGACCTGATAACTTCTGGCACCACCAAAACTTGGCATACGATACGTTTTCCACTGCATTCAATTGGTACTGTCGCTCTATACCGCACCTTTTCTTACGAACTATCCATCATCTGCACTGATTCACTTACGCGGTTCAGTTTAAACGGTTCAACTACAGCCTTCGACATGACTGTTGCCGAACAGCCCGTATCGATTATTGCTCTCACAGTTCTTCCACCTACACTCGCCGAGATCGTCGACATACGCAAGTCAACGCATCCAGGCCCCCCACCCGCGCAGTAGTGAGGAGCTGTTACTCGTTTCCCGCCAACTCTGCTCCGTGTTCCGGTATTCTCTGGCCATATGACCCACGTTGCCGTAATTGAAACATTTTTGCTCCCGTAGTCATCCTCCTCTTGATACTCGGTCGGATGAATTCCGAGTGCGTCCCGTCCCAGTGGAACATTAACGAGCAATGTGCCCGTGCTCTCCGCATCGATAACATCGCAGCCCATTGATGCTAGAGGAGTTCAGATCCGGTTTCCCCCTCGTTTGCGCGATTGCCGCAACTTCTTCGTCGCGACCACGGGTCACCTTGACATATACTCTAGCCAATCTAACCAACCGATCCAGATCATGAATCTTACCGAGCGCTTCGTGCTTTAACGTGCTTGGATAAAGCACGTAAGTTTTTTTAAAATATGGAAATTATTTGTAGTGTAACAGTCATTAAACCTTTTAAATGACTTGTAATTTTGTTTAAATATTCATTTTAACTGACGATGACTGTAATGACAAAACTAGTTTTAAGAAATAAAATTATTGATATATACACCGCCCTACCAAAAGTCACCGACCACCGGTGTGTTCGCAGTAATGAGAGATTATGAGAATTTTTAAACGAATGATATATTTACAAAAAATAGAATGGTGCTAACAGGACATCCGAAAACAACTGTGGAGGACACCATTCGCAGATATGTTGACACTGGTAGTGTATCCTCATCAGCAAGATGTGGTCGTCCACGAATTTTTTCAGACCGTGACAAGCGGAATTTAAAGCGTTTGGTGCATGCTGATA
>MQRK01191983.1:14570-47096 GCA_001938485.1 Girardia tigrina | reverse complement strand
GTCGCAAATCCAATTAAGAAAGTTTTTTTTTAAAATTAAAGTCAAAAAAATTAAATTAAATATCACTTTAAAAACTCTTAATTGGTTGCTACTGTTGATGCGATTTAGTGAACACTACAACCATCATTATCAATGACTTGATCTCACATCGTGACCAACTTTTCGATCCCATCTCTAAAAAACTCCGGGGGCTTTAATTTAATATATAAAGTGATAGTCCGTTTGAAGTCCTCTTCATCTGCAAACTCTTTTCCCACCAAGAAGTTTTAAAGAAATTGAAACAAGTCCGATGGGGCCGTGTCTGGACTATATGGTGTATGAGACAAGACCTTCCACCTCGAATCTTTTCTTATGTCATTCTTGCAACATTTAACCGAGCATTATCGTGCTGAAGAATGACACATTTTCTATTGATAAGGGATGGCCTAATCCTGTTCAGATTTTCATTCAGACGATCCAATTTGTTACAGTTGACTTCAGTCATGACAGTTTGGTTAAGGTACAAGAGTTCCCAGTACATCACTCCTTTCATATCCCACCAGATACAGAGCTTTTTGCGAATAGAGATCAGGTTTAGCCGTCGGCAGTGGTGTCTGGCCACGACTCAGCCATTGCTTGTGGAGCTTGACATTGACGTATAAAAACCGCTTCTCGTCCCGAGACACTATTCGGTTTTATTTTATTGGTAAAAATAAAATTTCTTCCACGTTTCTTTTAATTAATCCAATTATTGTTCAGTGGACCGAAATTGTCTTGTCTTCTTTTTTTTGGGAATACTGCGGCAAATAATAATTATTATTGTCTAATATTCGCAGTTTCTAATTAATTTATTTATTGATTTTTTAAATGCATTTAATAGGTTTTAATCAAAGGAATTTGTTATTCAATTATCAACAAGTCCTGTACGTCATAAAATACATCTAAATGTAAAAATCAGCAAATATGATCACTTTATTATTGAAAAAATCGTTTAGAGGTCTTTGGGTACTTAGATGTGTGTTTTAACACGATGTTTTTGGTGGTTTATCCACATTTGATGTTTTTACAAATTAATATAGATTATGTCCATTATTTCGTTTTCCACATTCAATAAGATTTTTTTTAAAGTTTCTTTTAAATGAAATATTGTGTCATGACCAGTAACGATCGAGTATATTCTATCGGAATCTCGAAATTCAGTAAAAAATACTATGTAAAAATAATATTACTAAATAAAAAAATGTTAACGGTTTACAGTGCAGGGTGAAAACAAATAAATAAATATTCTAACATTCGATGACACAATCAACAATGAAAACTCACACATCAAACGCGAAAGAGTTACAAGAGCAATCGAAAGCAAACACAAAGGTCATAGATTACACAAAAAAAATAATAACGCAGTGTCAGAGGAAGTATTACATCAGCCCCCCATAAGAAAACGGAGTTCTGAAATTTACATATTTATTTTATTTGTCTCTCTAATTTTATTTGTTTGTGTGTTTGTGACTCCTCTGATCTTGACGTTTCTTATGTTGTATGTTTTGTGTTTATTATTCTTGATGATTGTAACATTATTCTTTCCTTTTTTCACTATTGAGAATGGACCTTTATATTTCTCGTCAAAACCTACTGTTGATTGTATTTTAAGAAATGCAGTTTTTGGTGTTCCTTGAATTTGATGATTTGTATCCTCTTGATTCTTTTTGTGTTTTGCATTTGAAAATAGTTCTATTTTATATTCTGTTCCCGTTAGTTTTTTTAAAGGGGATTTGTTGTCTAAACTATTTGGTTTGATTTTTAGCTCTAGTGTTGTTTCATTGAGTTTTTCTATCCAGTTTTTGTTGTTACATTTGAATATCGTAACTTTATGATTGGGATTAATTTAAACCATTCGCCATGGATTGAAATAATGGTCGCAAATGCAGTAGAATAACTCTTTCTATTAATAAATTAAATAAATTTCAATAAATTAAATCCGTTGTAGTTCTAAATATGTTCCTACGAAAAACTTTTGAAAAGTTAAAATTTATTTCTTTTAACATAACATTTAAAATATTTTTTAACATGAGACTTCAATTTATAATTTACCCTGGAAATTAATTTTTAGTTCTGTTTTAAGTAGAATATGTTAATTGAATGATGAATTATGGATATTTTGTATTTTCATTCATTTATCATATTGTGCATTATTATTTATTAATGAAATTTGATTTTTCATGTTTTTCTTTTAATAATATTGTAATATTCTTAATATTCTTTTCATTTTTTTATTTTAATATTCTTTTTAAAATTTCAATATTCATAATACTTTATGATCTGTTTTTCTGTAATTCTTGTCATTGAAACACCTTGTTTTACCTATCAATGTAAATATGTATTATAATTTTTGTTTTATAAATATATATATATATATATATATATATATAATAAATTTAATAGAGTAAATAAATATATGGTTTCATGTAAATATAAATTAGGGTTAACAAGTTGCTTTAAAATCTATAAGTTTGTACTTTTTTCTTATTTTCTTTACTTTTTTGTTGCATTTTATCTTGTTTGTATCCTGAAATCATTGTAGAATCTGTCATTGGGCCGTCACTCCAATTTCGGAAATCACAAAGAAAAAACGAAAAATTATTTTTATATTTATATTTTATAGATAATTATTTTATTTTAAAATTATTATTTTAAAAAAATAAGCAATTGAAATATTAATTATAAATATATAATAAAAATCAAATATGGTTAATAATAGTTCACATCAAATAATAATTCAATTTCATTTTTTTGTTTTTTCCTTTGTGCTTTCCGACCTTAAAGTGACCCCCCAATGACATGTACTGCAATGATTTCAGGATATTATTTTCTGATAATTCTGAATTGTTCCCGGGTAATTTCTTAGTTATTCTATCCCATCTGTTCATTTTAAAACTCTCAAATCTCAAGTCCAACCAATACATGCATTATATTTATTTTTAGATAGAGGTTCTTTACTGACTCATTTACAATTAATTAATAGTAATATTTCTTTCTTTGTTAATTTATCATATCAATATTATTGTTAGTTAAAAAATAGTTCTTATTATTTATTCTGGTTTTTTGATATAATAAATTAAGGAAAGTTAACTAAAAGAAAAGAATTTAGTCTCCATTAGCTTCATTTTACGCAGCATCTATCTTATCTATATCTTATTATAGTTATCCTAAGTTTGCCTACGTTTATCTATACTATATAATAAGATAAAAAATATTTAATGCTTTTCTTTTTAAAATTATCTAAAAGATGAAAACTTAACCATATTTATTTTGTAAATAAAATCAAACCGAACATATAAACTAGAACTATATATTTATATATAGAACGGTTCACTTCATTATATACTCTTTAATCACTGTAAAATATATTAATAATATTTCTTATTTTAATTTAATTTACATTTTATAATATATTTTTTCTTTAAAATTGATATTTCTCCTAAAGATTCAGAACTGATGCTGAGCAATCAAGGAAGCAGTAACAATACCCACAGTAGTGAAAGTACATCTGCATGCGGAAGTAACAGTAACAAATCCAATAAAACTCGAAAGTCCAGAACTCCGAACTCAATGAATTCTTCATCGAGTTCCAAAAGCCGTAGAAACCGAAAGACTGGAAAGTCATCAGAGCGAATTAATAAAGAAAATTCATCCCCTTCTATCGGTGGAGATAAAAAGTTTGTCTTTAACACTTTATCAATAATGTTAATGATGTAATTCAATAGTTTGGTTAGTAAAAAAGGTTACATATGTTCAGTTTATTAGTTGTCATGAATCGTGAAATTATCTAAAACTCATTCAACCATTTCGACGTCAGAAACAACATTAAATTTGTGTTTTACAGTATATGTGAATAATTATTTATTTTCTTTTCACGCATCAGCACATTGTTTCGAATCAATTCAACTGATTCAATTGACTACAAATAAATTTCACGTTACACTATTTACTAGGTTTATGTTCACGTTATATGCAGTTTTGATACGATATATAAAGTAAAGCGGTGTTCTGAAGATTTTTGAGGAAAAAGTTTATATTTCTTGTTGATAAAATATTAAAACTATTTTATATTTATCTTATGACAAGGATCCTAAATGTCTTATTAATAAACTTTATAAGAAATATAGTTTTAATGTTATTTATTAGTTGAGTTTATTTATTATCTTAGTAATTGATTAATTATAACATTGTTAATATTACTATGTCATAAAAAAAGAGTATTTATGAACATGAAAAATATTATCATTAGAAAGAAACATAAGAAAAACAAAATTTAAATCTAATTTTAGGCGTCATTTGCCTAATTGATTTTATGCCAATGTTATTGAAATGGATATTTATTAATATATTTTTATATATGTTTTATTATTTGTGTTGTAGGTTAATATATTCATGCTATGACAAAAAAAGCGATAAATTGCATTTCTATATTGAAATTACATTTGAAATAAATTCACCTCTTACTGTAATAGTAATTTATTTATATTTCGCAAGGAGACCGGAAAAAAGAAACCAAAAAAAAGAGACCACGGAAAAAAGAGACCAAGAAAAAAAGAGACCATGGATAAAAGAGACCACATAAAATTAGAAAATTCAAGCAAATTTTAGAAAAATTAAAGTAATTTTTAGAAAAATTATTAAATTCAAGGCAATTTTAGAAAAATAGAAATTTCAAAAAAATATTAAATTTGAGTAAAATTTAGAAAGATTATTAAAAAATAAGTAACATTTAGCAAAATTTTGAAAATTGAGAAAAAATAGTTTTGGCCATCAGGAATAGCAAGGACAATAAATTGATTCGAGATGATGTCTGACAGCCTTCAGGACGTGATGGGAAACGTTTATGGCGGAACGCTACCCAAGAGATGTCACAAAAATGACTTCAGCTCTGAAGATCATGAATAGAATACTAGACTTTATTTTAGAAACTGACATTGTATTTAAAAATGAGGTATCTCATCATTTTTCAATATTTCTAAAATTTACTCTAGTTTTCTAATTTTTCTAAAATTTACTTAAATTTAATAATTTTTCTAAATATTACTCGAATTTAATATATTTTCCAAAATTTACTTGAATTTTTTAATTTTTCTAAAGTTTACTTGGTTTTTAAAATTTTTCTACAATTTACTTGAATTTTCCAATTTTATGTGGTCCCTTTTATACGTGGTCTCTTTTTTCTGGTCTCTTTTTTCCGGGAACCATTTCTCAATAATTAAAACATAACATTAAATTGCTTAGGGATACGTAATTGATAAAGAAATAGAAAATAAAAATATTAAGCACTGTTAGATGCTGTTAGCACATCGTCCAAATTAATAGAATCAGACATATTTTTAAATTTATACTATAATCAGGGCCCCAGAAAGTCAATAAAGTCAAATTTTTTATGGAAACCAAAATTGTACAAGATACACGTTCATTTCATCCATTTTGAAAAATTCAATAATGAAAAAAAGTTTTAAGGTCATTAAAAGTCAATTTGTTGTTTTGTATCAATAAAGTTAAAAATTTAATTTTAAGTCAATAAAGTAAACTTTTGTTGTATTAAAGGACAATTTTGGTTGGGATTTCAAAAAAATATGAAATTATTATAAATTAAAATATGGTTTAAAAATAAACAAATTTAATTACATTAAATATTTGATTTAATATAAACATCTTATTCTGATATTTTAATTTAAAAAATTCTAATTTAAAAAGCAGATTATTGGTGTAAGGTTTTTAATTTTATATTTAATAGAGAATTAAATTTATAAATTTATTATTTTTCTTACTGTTATACATCATTCAATAAAGCCTGAATCTACAGTTTCATTTAGAACGAAAGCTCAGAAAATTGTATTCAACTATCCCTCTGAATTAATTTAACTTCTTCAGCTGAATTATTTTGTATGCAATGCTTCAAAACTATTAGCTATGAGAAAAAAATTCTAGTGGATAAGCACCGTTCAACTGCTAAGCACACTTGAAATTCTAAACGCTCTAATTCTCAATCTACATTGAAATCTCAGGTGCAACCGTTTATTTATGTTGGCAAAATGATTTTGGGCGAGATGTAACTGAATCCTTTCTGCTGATATCCAATTATGGAAAATAAAACACCCAGGTCTTAGGCGTTTGTTCTCAAATATTGATTTTCATCTGCTTCCTAAAGAAACGTGTTGATTTCGTATTTTAAATATATACCATGAATAAATGACTTGTATGCGCCAAGCTATACAAAATAAACCAATATTCTTAGTTATTGATGAATCGAAAGTATCTGATGAAAAATTTATTAACGTTCTAATTGATACTTTGGATGTTTAAAAGAAGACTAACATGTGTGAATGTTTTGTTTTTGAAGAGCATATTGAATCTGGTGATGTGATTCGGATGATAGACGATCTTATTCCGTTTCTAGGTTGTGATCGACAAAATTTTTATCTTCTAATAATTGATGCAGCACCGTATATGATATCAGCAGGTTGCGCTTTGTGAATTATTTAACAATATCTTTTTCATGTTCCTTGTCTGATGCATTTGCTTCACAATTTTGCCATGAAAGTACAAAACTATTTCAGAGAAGTTGATTCATTAATTGCTTCTGTGAAAGTGGCTTGTGTGAAAAACTCCAACTGGAGAAGCCTGTTTGATAGTATTTGTCAACCACCAACTTCAATCGTAACACGCTGGGCTAGTTGGTTAGGAGTAGCCTTATATTATGCTGATCATCTTCATAATGTCTCTCAAATTATTAATAATTTAGATGGATACGGAAAACTAATCATACGAGTCAAAAATGTGATAAATTATCCTGATTTGCCACTAAACCTCTTTACCATAAAAGTGTTATCATAATCTGGCAATTACTGTAAAGGAATCCAAAGTTCTTCCTTTACAATTACTGAAGCATATCAAATCGTTCAATTCTATGTCATTAGAAGCTGATCCATGCAATGTTAAGAGTCACCTTATAAAAAACTCAGCAATAATGACTAACATGTTCTGAAATTTACTCAAGTTTGTACACAATGCTACAACAGTGCCAACCATCAAGAACTTCTATCGAAAGAAGTTTTTCGATGCTGAAGAAGATTCTTGTAAATGACTGCAATTTATCATTCTTTATTATAATAAATCTGATGAACAATGATAATTAAAAATTTTTTTACTGTTGATTTTTTTTCCATTTCTTTTAAGATTGGTTTCATAATTTAACAATACCGGCCTTAGTATGATTGTTAAAAAATTAATGGAAAAGAATAAAAAGCCAATTATTTATGGTAAATATATTACTTTTTAGAAGGCAATTTTAAAATTTTACAGATAATTTTTAAGTCAGTAAAACCTAATGTAATTATCTTATTTAATACCTGAAATGTCAATAAAATCAATAAAAGTCAATATGTTATTTTTTTCAGGTCAATTTTTTAAAGATTTTAGGTCAATAATATTGAGGTTCTGATTATCAGACATTTTTCAAACTGAGTTTAATTTATAGCTAATATTATACAATAAGTAATATTAACAATTTTATATTTAATTATTAACTAAGATAATAAATAAAATCAGATACTAAATAACATTAACTCTATTTTTCAATATATAACCTATGTTTATTGACTAAGCCTATAATAAGACATTAAGACTTTTGTCATAAGAGAAATATTAAATAATTTTAATATATTAATAACAGGAAACATAATCAATTTATTCTTTAAACATCCTCAGAACGCAAATATTTAAAAATGATTTTTCATTTTGAGGAACTTTCATTTTTTTTAATTTAAACCGGAATAAATTAAAATTTTTATAATGCAAATACTCATATTTATTTCAAAATTTTCATTTCTCGAAACCTTTTTTTAATATTTCCACCCTTAAATTGCTTATCTAGTCTTATCATTTTAAACTATTTTTAATTTCTACTATTTCTTAAAACGTATTTCTTTTGTAAATTTAGCTCTTTCTATTATTTTAAATTTCGATTTTCTAATATGTCTATTTTTACTGTGTCCGTTTAATTTCCTTATTTTCCAAAATGTTTTTCCTGGTTACTGATTTCCTTATAAGTACCATCCCAGAAAATCATATTCGAAGGCTGCTGAAGTTTGTGCTGCCATTTGAAAATAATTATTGAAATGAGAAATTAATATTCTTAAATGGTGTATCTATTCTTTCTTTCGGTATTATACACTTTGAGCTTAATATTACTTCTTTTTTTGCATTGCTGCAAAATATTTGATGGCCTTCAATGAGGTAATAACGATCGTTCATGTTCTTTTCCATAATAAAATAATGGAAAAAAATTGTTACTTATCACAGACCTGCTGTATTTGAATCTTTAAACGACATTGGAAAATCTTTTTATTTTTTCTTCGTAATTCTGTAGCGTTTTATTAATAATAAAACAGACGATAGAAGTATGACAACATTTTTATCTGTTTCAACAGTCCTTAATTTCACTAAATGAACTCCACTGCTTCGATTTCTAACATTCATTTTTAAGTAATCGTATAATTTAAAATGAAAATAATAAAATATATGAGAAATAATATAAATAAAACGTCGCACATAAATGAAAAGAAAAAGTGTTACTTGACTTTACATATGTTTTGTCATCTGATAATCGTTTCTGAAAATGGAAAAACTATTTATAAGAAATTATTTTATGATTTTTTCATGTATGCGATAAGTGTGGATCCTGAAAAATATCAAAAGGTGGTCAGTCAATATTTATTTTGTTTAGCTAGTAAACATTTTGTGGAATGACATACGAGCAATTAAAAATTCCTAACTCATGCATAAATCTTTGAAGCTTAAAATTTATAGTTTATTATCAAATTTGTGAAATTTGTAATTAATTTTACCATACATTAATTTTACTTTGTGTATAAAAATTAAATATAAAATTAAAACTAGAAGCAGTTTATTTAACGAAGTTGGTGATTTAAATAAATCTATATATTTCTTGATGAATTAAATTGAAAAATTAATTAAATTTAATTTGCATTTTATTTCTTCGATCGTCACATAACTTCATTAAGGGTTTTTTATCGGTTTAAAAATCGGTAAACATGAAATAATGAAATAATTAAGAAAATAAATAAAATATTCAAGTTCATTGATTTTTTATGGGGAAAAGGATTTTTGCATCTGAAAGAGATTTAATTAAATCTGTTGTAAGAAAAAAATTGAAAGAAATTAAATAGATTGTTAGTTGAATTATAATAATATTAATCATTAAAATCATTTATTTTCTGCTTCTTTTAATACTGAAATTATTATCTTGTTTTTAATAACATCAATGTTTCCAATTTTCACGCTTTTATAATAATTTATTAAATAATTTATAATACAGGATTTCCTAAAATTATGGAAACTCTGTTTTCTGATTAAAATTATTTTCAAAAACTTACCAATACGTCCCGAAAATAAGAAAACTTATTTCTATTTTTTATTTATTGCTTTATATTTTTTTATTAGACGTGAAAGGAAAAACCTGTAACTATACGAATAAACATTTTGCGTGTTAAAGGAATGCTCAAACGAAACAACTTGACTAAAAAGAACTCCACGAGACAGGTAGAATAAGCTCTGAATGTTTCAAAATCGGAAATTCATGAATTCATCAAGAATGGTCTCAAATTAAAGACTTATAAGTTAAAAGAAATATCATTTGTTGACAAAGAAAATGAAAGAAAGGAAAGTAGAAGAAGTGTCAAACCTTTTGAAACAGTTTTTACACAATTGACATTGGCAAATCGTTTTTTTCATATATGTAACTGTTTACAGTGCACCATAGATTCAAACCGCTCAATGGTATACCCTTACACTGCAGATGCACCATTGATAGATGAAAGAGTGGTTAACTACATCCAAAGACCAAACAGCTTTATGGTTTTTGCAGGTATCACATCTGATGGAAAAAGAGTTAACATTATTGCAGGACACTAATAATTAAATATTTTTAAAGAACTTATAGTTACTTTAACTTATTTATATACAGAAATATAATAAACATAGTATCATTTTTTACATAAAATTCAAGTGATTACAAGTTTTTTAAGTTGTAAATTATACTTTACGTTGTACATAATTATTATTCTGGAGGAGTCAAGATCATGATAACGGTATGATAGGTCGCGAGGAAAACACACTGTTCTACCCCTATTATATATGTCCATTGATAAATATGAATATTCAAAATTACAAGGAGGCTTTAAAAATGTCTTTTTTAAAAATAAGTTGTAAGATAGAAATAAATTCTGCACTGAATAGAAAGTTTTGTCCTATAGATTTGGAGGTTGCATACCAAAAAACATGAGTAACCCACTATGGCGTAACAAACATCTATAGATACATATTGCAGGGGATCAGGTTTGAATTTATTGGCGATGGACTTGCAAGAAAATGAGATCATATGAATTTTACTTAAGTTTTGGAAGTAACCACTTATTAGCATGTATAAGTAAGAAAATGTACTCTATTTACTTAGCCAAAAAGAAAGGTTCAAAAAACTTTGCTTGCAGAAATAACACAAAACGAAATTTCCTTCGATGAGTCTCTTCTATATTTAATGACTATGAAAGGATTTTAATGCCCTGAATTTTTTTATTGTGGTGATAACCGTAGCAAAGAAATTGAAAATTGATTCATGTAAAATTATTAGTCATTTGAAAAGTTGTTTTCTTAAATATTCTGTTTGGAGCGTTGTTGAGTTCATAAAATTTTTAAATTTACAATCTTATCAAATTAATAATTAAACAACTGCATTACGTAAAATATTGTTATAGATATGTTAAAATAAGATTTTCAGAAATTTAATGTAAAAATTAATTAATGTAAGAAATAAAATAAATTTTACGGTAGGTATTAAAAGATTTATTCAAAAATAAAGTAAAAAAGTTAATTTCAAATTTGATGAAAATATTTAATTGAAATAAAATCAAAAGTAATATAAAGTTTAATATTTTATTTGCGAAATAAAAGTAAACTAAACTATTTTTTGTAACTTTATTTTACACGATTAAATCGAAGTAAATTAAAAATGTAATTATAATTTGATTTGGAAATTTTAATTGGAATCAAAATATTATTTTTAAACAATTAAATCGACTTAAATGAAAATGCGATTTTAATTTTGGAAAACGTAATTATTAATCGAAATATAATTTTATTTTTTCCGTAAAAAAAGGGTAATTTAAAAGTTGTTAAATTAAACGAAATTGCAAGTTTAAATTCTATTTTCAAAATATTATTAAATCCAAAGTAATTTTTAAAACTATTATTAAAACGAAATGAAAAATCCTATTGTATACAATTGGGAAATTTAATTGAGAAACAGATAAATTTAAAGGTACAATAAAATTGAAATTTAATAAGACGCAACAAAATCTTTGTGACAAAATTTTAATTCACTTTATAATTTTTTATTAAAAAAAGTATAGAATTTTAATTCCTAAAAAATACTATAACCATATTTATATCTATATCAATTATTATTTATAATGGTTTGTGTAAAAAGAAAATGCAAAAGTTCTTCGGAAATATTTGTTTAAAAAAAACTCAAATTGTGGTAGAAATAAAGTTTTGTGTTAATGACAACGTCTTTTGATCAAGAACCCAATGTATTATATAGAATTACTGTACGAAATTCAAACCGTTTTTCATGTTCGTTAGGAGTCAAAGCTTTTACTAATTACTTGTAGGGTTTCATATGCAAATGTTTGTCTAAGATAACTATGTTTTGAGAAATTTCAAGTCCTGTGATTTCCCTTCTCGTGGACATCCTAGGGTTCAGTTCAAACAAAACTTGGATCAGCTTGACATTTCTTTTGAAATGCACGGACGACTACAGCTTTTGTGGTTGCAGTGAAATTTTCTTCTGCAATCTTTATGTCGGTCGCAAATATGATAATTCATTAGTGCGAACGTACTTTGCTTTTTAACGATGGACTTAAATTTCGTAAAATGCACAATCCAGATGATTTTTCTTACCGTGTTAATGCCACTTATTACATTATTTTAGCACTGGAAAAAGACCCGTCATATATGACGGAAGAGCTGAATTTTCTTCTTTGAAATTTTCTGTTTTAATTTTTAAATCGTAATTATAATTTATTATTTATTGTTCCAAATTCGGTGTTGATTTAACAGTTGATTGATATTAATATTTAAATTCTAAAAGATTTGAATTTGATTTTCACTCACAATTTTAAATAATTCATTTAAATAATTAGGGTGAACCAAAAGTTCTTTCGGATATTTTATGTCATTCTATAATAAATATATTTTATATTCATGTGTTAGATACTATTTTAAAAGTCTACAATCGTTCTATCATATTATTCATACATATATATAATATATCAGTTCCGCAGACGCTGCTTATTTTTGGCTTGTAATTTTATATTAGCCGAAGTTATTATGCATTGATTAAAAATTTAAGTCATGCAAAAGCAAGAAAAAAGTTTGATCACAGCAAACTTTGAGCGTTACGCAGATGAAACTTTGGGATTATATATATAGCATATGAATCATATTCATTTAGTCAAGTCAGTAATGCTACTGCATACGATAAACACCATTCAGTGGCATTCATTGGTACATTTAGGAGGGCTTTCAAACTTTGAACGTTTCTCTTTTGAGTGATGTGTAAATGTGTTTTAATCTTATATATTTTTTGGGAATTATTTTAGAAATTTGCTCTTTTATTTTGAAAAACTATGTATATACAATGGCATTCTTTTAGGGTTTAATATACAATATATATATATATATATATATATATATATATATGTTTTGTTGCATTTTATTCCCATAGAGTAATTGATTTGATAAATTATACTTATTTTCAATCTAGGTGTTGCAAGGTATAATTTATTACTTCATTTTGTGTCGTTTGGATTGCAGTCAGTTGTGTTCTTGAACTAGTTCTACAATGATGATTGATTTATGTATATTTAAAATGTCTTAATTTTATTTTTATTAGAGAAACACACAAAGATGTATATATGCTTATATGCGTCTCGATCCCTCGTTCAGTAAGGATAATAATCATTTTATAAAAGAGTGTTATTCTAAATATTGTGGAATGCATATGGTATACACAATTGTTTATGGAGTCTTCATTATCCCATTGAAATCTAAAAAAAATAAGTTCAAAAATGAGACAAACTTGAAGAATATATTTTTCAAATTTTGTTTTTAGAAATAATATTTATAGTTATTTTTGTATTTATATTAATTGATCTTACAGTCAGTTATCTACAATTTTAATTTCACCAATTATCTTTTTTAACTTTCTCTGTTCAATTGTCTGTTTTTCAAGTATTCCTTTTCCAACACTAATAAAGTCTATTATATAAAATGTTGAACAAGACAACATTTATTACTTTCATCAGCTATTGTAGATTTACAAAGAAAGTCTCTGATATTCTCTCATGCTTCTTGTCTTTGACGAATTATTGCAGCTTACTAATTGGTACATATTTGAGTTTCATACAGTCGTAATTCTGTTGTAATATTCACGAGTTATACGATAACAAATGCGTCTCTAATTTTGAGGAAGAACAATGACTGAGCTATTTGTTTTCTTTGTGAATATTAAAAAAGCATATCTAAAATAAATTAGCAAACGTGTTTTATATTTTATGTAACAAAATCTCATTTCTTAGGATAAAAATAATGTTAAATGAAGCTCTAAATAAATAATTAATTAAAAATGCCATCCCATCCGGGATTTGTCAGTGCTGCCAAATAGTTAATTCACGCTTGGATATATCCCTCGTCATAAAATGATTTTATCTTCCCATATTTAACATTGTGAATAAATAATCAACCATGATGATCATTTATGCAATATTTTGAGTCAACATGAAACGTCTTTTCATAGTTTAATATTATATATATATAATTTGTATTTACGAAATTTTTCAATAAATTTTTAAGTAAATTATATTTTGTTTATTTCATTTCCCAACTAATATTAAATGTTTCACCAAAAATGATTTTAAAGATTTTTAAATTATTTAATAGTAAAATTTTTATTTGAAAATGTTTTGGAGTTTGATAGATACAATTATAAGGAGTAGTTCGCAAAATCGATGTTAATTAGTTGCAAAAGTTTAATTTGATATTAAAAGAGAGATTAGATACAATATTTCTGAAATATTTAATATGAGGAGTTAGTTAATTTTCAGTTCGCTGATCACAATTTAAACAATTTAAAAACTTATTTAGAATTGAAATTAAATTGAAAATTAATACTTAGAATGACACTTAAAGATTTTATTTTTAAATTTAAAAATATTCTTTATAAATTCATTTGAATTAAAATATTATTTTAATAGAAATATGAGTTGATCAAAACAGATCTGATAAAGTATGTTTAAATATTAAGATATATATAAAGGAATGTTTGGTTGTAAAGTTTGTTGTTAATCCCAAAAATATTTCCCGAATTTATATAACTTTTAAATAGTTTAAAGAAATTTAATTAAATTCAACGGAA
Source organism: Girardia tigrina (assembly GCA_001938485.1). Lineage (NCBI taxonomy): Eukaryota > Metazoa > Platyhelminthes > Tricladida > Dugesiidae > Girardia > Girardia tigrina. Next base: position 32,578 of record MQRK01191983.1, on the reverse strand, counting down.
GTTAAATTTAATTAAAATATATTAAATAAAAATTAATTAATGAAAAAACCAAAAAACGCCATATAAAAATATATTTTTTGATAATATATTTCGACGGTTTAACCGTCATCATCAGATCACTGATTATGTTCTTTTTTATTGCTTTTGTATAAGAAATGAATGATTATGTAATCTCTTACGTAAGTCTAATCGAAAACTCTTAACTAATTAGTTGAGAGTGCTGTTTGAACATTGATTTTTGGGTCACATGATCTTATCAACAATGCTTCACATGACACTCTCCCAATAATTTTTAAAATGCATGCACAAAATCTTGAAATCATTTATGCTTATATTAAAGTTTTTATGCTCAGTAATATTACTTTTTCCCCCTCTTTGACTGTGTCTTGGACTCGTTTGCAGAGATGGCAGGCAGTCTCTTCGATGCATGTGGCGTTGCTCCCATTACATGTGTAATGACAAACAATGTCCAAATACAAACCTAAAGGATTATGTGATTTATTGCAAAACATATTCTTAACTTTAAATGATTGAGATATAATTTTTAAATTTAAAATATTATTTGTTGATTTCAAGACCGAATTCTTTAGGTGTTTAAAATCCTCGGAGTAAAGTAAGCTTAGAGTATACCCAGGTGTTAAGCAGTTTTCAATGTTTAAACTATTAATTTTTTCATTATTAATTTTTTCTTTTTCAATTATCAATTAGGATTTCGAATAGTTTTGTTTATTTGTTTACCTTAAGATAAATTTATTTGGTTTGCAAGAAAGTAGTTTCGGTTGTTACACATTTGATAGAATGTTGTAATTGTTTTGAAGGAATTCTGCTATTATTATGTTTTGTTTCCCTTCGATATTTTTTATGGCTCCTATTTTTGTTACTTTAAAATCAATCTGTGTAATCTTTGTTTATCGATGTGAATCTGAGGTCGAAGTTAAAACAGGGTGCAAAACCAAACATTTTCAACATATTTTACTTTTTTATTTAAGTAATTGAACTAATGTTGCTGAGATTAACAAATTGATATGTGAAGTTTATGATGTTGATTGAAGAACAGAGTACATGTGCCAGAATTGGTGAAGAAAATTCCGTTCAAGTGATTTTTTTCGAAGATTTTCAACGTTTTCGTCAACATATTGACGTTGATGATGACCAAATCCAAAACATAATTGAAAAAGTTCATCATAGAATTGTTCAACAGTTTCCAAATAGTTAATAGTTTCGCCTAAAATAATTAAAAATCCCTTAAAGTATATTAAACTTGTATTGAAGCCTCGTTCTTGGCTTATGAATTGATTAAAACAGATTGATTTTTTTATTTTTGGAAAGATCAACAAATTTATATTATTTTGCGCTGAAATTAAAAAATATAACTTGTGTTTGTTTATGAACATTTGGTCATACATCCATGCGGTGCCTTGATCAGGAACTATTGCTTACAAAGTGACACAAGTACGACAATTATTAATTATTTCATTAAAGAAATATTATTATTTTGATTTTTTTAATTTGTTTTTATTTATAAACTTTTCTCAAACTTCTTCAGACAACAATGATTATAAATTTTTAATTGATTTCAAAGAATATTTTTTTTTCATTTTTATTTCTTAACCAAAACTATTTCACTTACATTAATATTAAAACATTTTAGTTTAGTATATAATTTTATAAATCTTTTTTTTATTATTTACTATTACGAATATTTAGTTTTATTCTATTTTATAAGCAGTATTAATTTTTTGAATGCCATACGAATTTAGATTATTGAAAAATGATTTTAAGATAAAATATCTCAACCATTATTATATGAATCATTTTATTATTCATTAGTTTTATTATAACCACGTTACTATGGCCAGTTTACAAAATATTAATTTGGATAACAAAAAAGAGTGTATTTTCATAAAAAGAATTTTCGTATTTTTGAAGATCATTTCAGACTTCATATTTTACTTTTTTCTAATATGAAAGTATTAAATTATGAAGCATTTATGTGTAAAGTAACATTCACTCACAGCAAACATACTTTTAAGGCATAAATATTTAGATTTCGGAATGTAAAATTTGTATTTAAATCATAGCATCTATGGGTCGGCAATCTTTGAGATTTATTTGGCTAGGCTTTAGGTGGTTAAATAAATAAATAATATTAAATTCATCGTTTGATATTATTTCACATCGTTTTGGTATTTTACATTTGACAAATAATGACAAACAAATGTTTACAATTTAATTTTAGTTATTTTGTTTCAGATTTTTTTAATGTGTTTCACTCATTCTTTAATATCTTTATGAATTTTTTTATTTTTTAGATAATTTTTAATCATTTAATAACAAAACCAAATGTTTATAAGTTACATAATGTAAATAAATTTTAAAATTTATGTAATAAATTACTTATTATTACTTAATATAGAATAATATTGATTATAGAATAATATTAATAAAGATATGTCCGGCCGTTAACAATGGAAAATCATTGAAATGATAAAGTTCAGTTGAGGCAAGGGAGATGTAGCGACAGGATTCGACAAGTTTGTATTATCTTGTATCTGGTTCTGTAGGTAGCTGACAAGGTCATTTATTTCAGTATCAAATTTCAAAAAGAGAGAATTAAACAAGAGATAAACTTTATCTTTAGTAGACGTTTATTTCCGCTTCTGTATTTAGAGCTTGCTTAGTTCGCGGATGTACCTCTTGAAACGATGAACTTAATAACACCACAATATCCTATTTATAAATTTAATGACAAATAATTAAGAAATGACGGAAATTTTATATGGCATGCTGTTGAAAAATCTAGATGATCTTTATCGATGATGATGAAGATAATCGGCCCTTACTATAAAAAGTGTTTGCATTATGTGATAGAAAAATATACGCATTTTAATTATTTACCTGCTTATACAAGTTTTCTTAGATTAATAATTTGTTATTTATAGTTGATATCCAAAGTGAAATCTGAATTTTTTATGAATTTCGTAATCTTATTTAAGCTATCCAACCGAAAAACAATACAGTAAAACTATTCAGTCTTAAGATTAGTAGTTTCTTGGGGTATATCAGTATAACACAATTATTGATACAGAAGACTCATATGGAAATGACTTACAAAACCAGCGGCCAAGAACCTTACTTATTACTTACAAATTATCTACTAGATTGAGATTGCTCAATAGCATGTCGACCCATTAATTAATAATCAGAATGATTTATTTATAGCTGATTCAATCCTTGATATATTTAAATAAAATTTTACACACAAAGTGTGCCTCCTGCCTTTATTATGGTATTGAACTTTATGCTCTTTACATGGTCCACCAAAGTTAAAAATACTTTCAGACCCAAGTAGCTCTTCTTCGCAGACGTCAGCCTTTTGCTCCCAAGTTTTCTTCGGTATTCATGTTACTAATGACCAATTATGGACCTTATATCAATGACTGATCATACCTGTGTTTGAATATTTTACATAGCAGTGAAACAAATATCTGAATGTTTCTTTCGTTGCAGATCGTAACTCGAAATGATTTTTTGTTTTCGTTTTAAACATTTATGTTTCATTTGCATTCAGATTCTCTGTCGTTCTTAGATTGTCGGAAATTTGTATACTTGGTATGTGTCTCTCTTCTACGTAGCTTGTGGTTGCTTCTTAGGTGTCGTGATATTCAGCCATCTGTTTTGTTTTACTTCATCCAAATGTGTCATTGGAAACATTTACTCGACTAGGTTAATTGGTGGTTCTTCTTCACGTGTTGGTTGAGTTCCTTCTGTTTTGCGAATTCTTTGAAACAGTTCAATTCTGAATTCGTGTTACGGAATAAATTTTTATTACACTATTATTTATCATTATTTATAATTTAAAAATATCTCTCTTCTTGTCTCAAAGACAATTCAAATCTAGATTTTCTGTTGTATTTATCGTGAATGAGATTTTATTGTTTCAGTCTTTGCTTCTATATAAAATCTGATAAATAATAATACAATTAAATAAAATAAAAAAATAAATAATTCATATGACAACTGAAAAAAAGAATTAAAATTAAATTTAAAACTCTGAGTTTTATTCGTTTTTTAAAACGAATTAGGTATTTATCGACGACTCATCGAGTCATTTTTCATATTTTAATTTCCGAGTTTGTTTGCCACCGATTATGATTAACTAAAATGACTCGCTCTAATTGGTCAACCAATCAGAGCGTGTCTAGGGACAGATAATTTCAAGGAACTAAATTTCTTTGTGAGCAGAATTGTGTTTTCTTTGGAAGATTGTAGTTAAGATGAATTTGAGAATTTTTTTTAACGCCGAAAAGATTTGAATTAGTTTTTAAAAGCTAAAAAGTTTAGTAAATTTATTGAGATGCGATTCGTAAATTTGATTGAGAGATTTTTTTAAAAAAAATTGTTAAAATTTTGAATTGAAAACTGTTGTATATTATGAATCTATATTATTTTTCATTTCGATATGGGCGCTTTCCTGCATAATTAACCCGACAAATGTTTTTTATAAGAGACAATTGCTCATGTGAATTAGATACCTTGTCAATTCATAGACATTCTGATAGATGGTGTTTTCTTTTTCTACTAATTTTCTTCGATCATACCATGGATGAGTCCATAACTCTTGCTGTTATTTCTGGACTATCGCTGTTAACTAGAGGGAATTGAAGGAAGACGTCTCTTAACAATGATGTTCACTGGATGATGGAATCCAATCGTATTTAAGTTCATTCTCACTCTTTCTGCTTTACTGATGTTCCGAGTTTTCTAGTGCGAAAATTTCGTAAGGCTTCTTATTTGCAGATTTACTTATATTATTTTTGACTAAACCTACAAATATTCCGTGTATATTTAATCATATCATGAATCAAATGTACCTTTCAAAAAATATGCATATGTAATGTACATGTTTTTTATTTAGAAGGTTTTTTTACACTTATGCATTTTCAACCCATTTTATTTATAAATAAAACCACGTTTGTTTGATATTTATGTTACGTTGTATGAATTTAAAGATGATTATGATTTAAAAATACATTGAAACATGTCATGATCATATTTTCAAGAAATCTTTAATTAAAATATAAATCCAATATTATTTTCAACTATTGTGAACTGAAAATTTCAAATAAACTGGTAAAAAATTAGGAAAAATTGCACCTTTTGATAAATCAAATAAATAGTCAAAAAACATAATTGTCAGGACAATAATTTTTCAGGGAACATTTTTTAATTAGTGTAAAATATGTTTTTGGAGCTTGTGAGGAATATTTGGTGTGTAATTGTTTTTTGTAGTGTTTGCATGTTTAAATGTTGTACGTTGATTTGGGATTGTGCCTCTCCTAATCAGATGGATGATTAATATTTTAATTCTTATAATCTGAAACTAATTTATTTAAATTTAGATTTAATATTCAAATTTTTAATTTTTATTATTACAACTTTTAAATAATTTTATTGGTTTTATTTTTGTAAATTTTTAAATAATTAAAATCAAATTAATGTTTAAAAATGACTATAAAAATATTTTATTTCAGCCAATAAAATTTAAATTAAATATTTTTAAATAAAATTATTTTCTCAAGTATAGTTCAGATAATAATGAGAGATATTGAAAATTGAGTGATGGATTTAAGTGAAAGCATTACTGTTGATCATCATAAAGATGATAAGAAATGTGAATGTAATAAATGTTCTGTCAAATGTGTGAGTTCTCTTAACAGAATTGATAACCCTTTTATTTTTTATACTTAAATGCTAAAAATGATAATCTACTATTTATCCTAGATGCTTTATAAAATATCATTATTAGTGAGTACAATCATTTAATATTATTATTATTATTTTAAAATATATTTTACAATTAAATATTATTTAGTAGTAATTTTTATGAATAATAATATTAATAATAAGATTTTATTTTGAATTTTAAAATTAAATAATATTATCAATATTTTAAACGATTTTATTTTATAACAAAAAAAATTGTAATTTTAAAACTTAATCAATTTGTTTTTTGGATAGGATATTATTGAATATTCAGTCTTTGTAGAAAGAAATCTCTTAAATAAAGTTTATTTAGGAAAGATTCTCTTTCTAATTCAACTCACAGCTCCCAAAAAACTGGTACTGTTAACTTCAAAACTGGCCCTTCCAGTAGTATGAATAATACTATCAATCCCGGTGGAAATAAACCCGGATCTCGGTCTCAAGAACAACCTTCAGATGTAATTGCTGATACTCTTTCAGAACAAGGGCTCACATCAGAGCTTTCTGACACGGACACAGCTGGTTTTGATCCCGACGAGAACGCTAGAGATACAGATAGTGTTCGAGTTATGTATAAGGTTTACTTCTTTAGCTGCACATTATTTTTTATCTTTAAAAAATTGTAATAATTTTTGTTTCTGTTCAATTATTAGTATATATCACTTCTTTTTATTATTAATAAGATAAAATGAGAAGATTATGATTATAATATATTAAAATATAATTTAATAATACTTTTATTTTTTCTTTGAATAATCATTATTTATATTTTTTATGTAGCAGAACATTTTGTTGGCAAGAAATAATTACCAAAAATCTTTTTATAATTATTTAATATATTATTTTTATGACAAAAATCTTAATTTATATAATTATTGCGTAATGATTAATTAAAATTAATTAAAAAAACGTTTTTCTTAACATTTATTTTGATTGTTAATATAAATTTGTATTTTTAATGTGTGTAGTTTATTCGTGTTATATGATGATACTAGAAAATTTTTATATTAGTTTCAGAATAGCATTGAGTATGAATTATAATTATTCTTGGGGTCGAATATTAATTTTACCATTAAATCTTCTCTTTTCTTTTGTATAATACTTTTTCCATGTTTTTTAGGAACTTTTAGTCGGAATTATTACAATTTGTAAGATCAATTGTATAGTAAGAAACGTGTCTTGAATTTGGAATTAAATACACTTTATACATGTACCCAAGTAAGAAAATGGAGACCAATTTTAATCTAATGTTTGATAAGATATCTCTCAAAAGAACAAGAAGAATGGATTGGAACGTTCTGAAAAAAAGAATCATTTTCTGAAGAGATTATCTTACAATGAAATCTAGAACTTACTTTAAAATGAAAGCCAATCTTGTAAATAAATATTTATGTCACGGGTGGTACATTGGTAAGACAAACCGTCATCTAAAAATATGGTTGTGTTCATCGATAGTCCAGTAGATCAATTAAGGTTTGTGACCATTTTTCTATTTTTCAAACTAACTATGTTTCACATTATGAGAGGTTAATCATTGTTAATCAGACATTTGCACATTGATTAACTTTCAAAGTTTGAAGATTAGGACAACGTCAATATTAAATATTTTTAATTAATTTAATCCAACAAAATCAAAATATAATTTAGTAATTTATAGTTTTTACCATGTACCAATAATATATTAAAAGTTGATAATGACCAAAGTAAATTAAAACATGTTTTATTATTATAATTTTTTTAAATGCTTTAATAAATATTAATTTGAATAATTGCACTTTAATGTTCATGGGACTGAATTTTAATAAATAAATATATTTTATGGCATAGATAACTATGAATAAAAGTACATGGATAAGTAACTACATATATCAAATACAAATGCATAAATTTTATACAAATTGTAATAAAAAAACCTTTACTGTGTAAATATGTATCGAATTCCAAAATTAAACTCCTATAAAATTAGACTTTTATTACATATTATACATTCCTTTTAAACATATGTATTTCTTTAAAAACAATAAATCAAATCAAACAATTAAAACAAAATATTCGGAATACCGAGAAACAGAAATATGAAGTATTTTAATAAATCAACTACACATAGAGGTCCCATTTTCCTCAAACCATTAAGGGAAGTAAGTGAAGCAGTCAGACAATCATGAATGTATATTCACTTATTTTACCTGCAACCATGAATCACCAAAAAGTGTATATGTTGACGTTCCTAATTGTATATATAAATTGTGCTGAAATTAAGTCTAAATAAATGTTAATGATCTAAACCAGAAAAGGACATTTAATTCATATAGTTTAAATTTATTTATTTCCATTATTAACAAAATATTTCCTAATGATGAAAGGATAAAATATGATTATTTATTAATTGCAACTTTCTAACTCTTCTTATTTTTTCTTTATTATAATTCATATATAATATATACTATTTTCCCGTATAATCCAGAAATAATTGAAAACCATTGAAGTCAAATGAAAAAAAGATTTTATGTATCATTAATATATAAAAACGCATTATATAAAAATAATAAATAATTTATTATTAATAAATAATACCAAGAATTAATAAATATCGTTTAAACAACAATAGCAAATTTATTTTTATTAATATTATGTAATTTATGAGCTGATTTTGTTTAGAAAATATTTATAGTATTTTTGTAAAAATATAATAATTTTTAGTTTACCTTAGTATAATTATTTAATGTAAGAATTGGAATGTATACAATCTCTTTTATTAATTTAATTTCCAATACAATAAGTTGCCGACCAGCGGGAGTCCGTGAATCTCACACCTACCGACGAATACCGGCCTCGGTCCTCGTTTGTAGTGACACTCTCAATTACTCATTTCCAAATCATTAAAAATTCCCATTTTTCTTTCCTCTAATTCATTCTCCTATCTCAAACCGGTCTGACTTTCGTAAATAAGCGAATGCAATGTGTAGTTTGTTTTTTTCTAATAATTTTATAGAAAATCCAAATAAAAATTAATTGATATATTTTCCCTAGCGATAGGATCGAGCTTCACTTGTTCCGCTCAATTAGTCCATAAACATGTCACCGCGATCCTCCGATAAGAATCGTTCGCAATTTTAATATATCGACCTGTGCATGACGATTGATATCGGGATTCCTTGTTTATTCTCTCTGATTCATTTCGCCGATTAAAACAAAGTTGAAATATGCCATGAGAAATTTACAATTTTATTTTATTTTATATGTTTTGTTAGTCACATCATTTCTTTTCTAATTTTTCGTTAATTTTTAATATTTTTTATTGAATTAATTTGATTTTTCGATATTATATTTCTTTATTTAATAAAAATTGATGTTCTTAAGAAATCTTTTTATTTTGTTTATATTTTAGCAATTGAATAGATTTTAATAATATTTTTTTCTCTTGCACTTTATTCATTTTATATTATTCATCAATTGTTCTCGAGATTATACAAAATAAAGAAGTAATAAATGGAATCAAGTGATTGACAAAGTGTACAATGACTCGAAGGACATTTTGTTTATTCAGCTTCAAATGGTCCTTTTTAGACATTTCTTTTTTTCTAAACATTTCTATTTCTATTTCTCGACTATTAATAATAAATAATTTTCATATTAATTCACTTTGTATACTTTACCGTTTTATTATAATCAATGACCACTTTGTTATGATTATCGCAGAAGGTTGAATTTTTATGTTATCAACTAAGACCGATGGTTTTCTGAATCCATTATCTTAAGTCAAGATATAAACCAAGTACCGATATCCTAATTTTTACTTCTGGAATGCTTATACATGCCAACTATGATTCTAGATTTAAATTAAATTTTTCTTAGATAAGTTAGTAACATTTGCAAACAATATCGTAGTAATGGGGGCACAATGTATTCTTACTATTTTCTTTCTCATTACAATTCCTTTTTCCACGTATCTGTCTAGCTTTAACTTACTGTGTTGAAGAATTGTCATTGTTTATTTGTATTAATTTATTTTATTTGGATTAAAAACATTCTGATTATTCTTCGACCCCCTATTTTTTCAGCCATCATCGATATTAAAGCTAAGCTCGAAAAGAAAGGTCTCTCCAAACCGATGTTCATCAGTTTCCTGCATAAAAAGCTTGATTGCTTTCTTCAAATTATGCATAATGTGTGATAAATTGATAGCAACTTTATTAACGATAAAACTTAGTTTTTGGAAACTTAGAGGAAAGAGATCCCCTTCCTGAATTTTAAAAAGATCCAGAATATCAGCAATTTACATCGGAACGCACGAGCAAATTCTAGCCCTTTTCGCGTTTATTCTGATCACTGAAATCAAAAACACGTTGCATAAAATCTGTTCATTCATTTTTTATTTATGAAATGACCACTGGTTGAGCTTTCAATTGTTTCGTACTGAAAAGTCTGAAGAAATATCTAGAGCTCTGAAAGGGTATTCAAAAAATCTTAAATGCTTGTAAATCGAATGGAAATCAGATAAATCATCAATCAGCATTGCCCGAAGTAAGCAGTGGTGTGAGCTTGTGATCAAAGTTATATTAGATTTACATGACTACAAACGCAATAAGGACAACCTCTTCCAATAATTATTTAGAGAAGGTTGTCTGTGAAACATTATATATTTGATCCTAAGATTAATGTCCAAACGGGTGTCTCGACAACCTTATTGAGTGTGTTTAGATAACCTAATTGCTCAATGATTACATAATCACTGTTTGTATGTGTTAACAAATTTAAATTCATATTTTCTGGATGACCTGACGATGCTTTGAAGAACATCTTCTAGGGGGGCCATCTCACAACCTAGCTTTTAACGGGTTTGCTCAGCCATGAACTTGGTTACGAACATTTTTATTTCTTCAATTTAATTAAAAGGTTGTTCTTTCCTCTTAGATTCCATGTTTCTGAATATATGGCGATTCATCAGGTTCATTTTTTGAGAGTAGAGTGGTTGCGAAATATGCATAATTCTATTCTGCTTCAAGAAAGTGTATCAAATTGGCGTTATGGGGTCGAACGAATGGTAAGATTTCTATTACGTCGATTTTGCTTCATTTAATCTAAGAATTTCACGTAGCTTTGAGCGTTGATGGTTCTCCCATGCTCAATCACTTTAAAATAAAAATTTCCACGACAGTTCATAGCCACTATAATATTCAAATTCATCTGTGCTATAAGTCTCTAAGCTTGTTTGAGTATGTCTCCTTTGGGTCTTTTTTCGCAGGCATTGGCTTGGTGTTTAGTCACCTCTCATCCATCATACCAACGTTGCCCTCAAGTTAAGCAAGAATTTTCTGTTCGTTTTTAAATCACTGATTCTTCTGATTTGCATTAATTGTGTGAGGTATCCATTGAGCGTAAAACACTATGTAGCTCCATGTAATCCTGAATATTTTTTGGCATGTCGAATGCGATATTTCCGCTATTTCATACAGAGAATTTAGGTTTACCGTTTGGTTTTGGTCAACAACTTTCTAACCTTTGTAATGATTTCCTCAATTTTGGTGTCTTTTAGTTTTCCTAGGCCATATCTTCTTCTAAATTATTCTCTCACTTCATCTGTATACTATGTACAGGGTTCGTGTCTTCGTTGTAAATACAAAACATTTTCCTGATCCTAGGCTTCAACCAGAAGAGAATTTATTTCAGTTGCTTTATTTCCATTCTTCATTAATATAGCAATAAAGAAATCATAGTTTTCTTTCGACACATCCATGATGTCGCTCTTTAAAATGAGTCTCAAGTGCAGCATACTTAAACACATAAAATATGCAAATAAAAGAATCTAGATATTAAAAAAATTTATAAAAAATATTTATATATAAAATTTATATTAAAATTTACTTGGGCCTTTGAATCATTAATTGCAACAGAAATGCAGTTATAGAAAAAACATGGCTTATTTGTGGCCCTATATATACATGTTATACCGAATTTGCTTAATAGCTAGATTTCACGAACTGAGCAAAAATTCAGTTTGATTAGTGAAATTTTTGTTTTATAATATACTTTTTAATTAACTTTTTAAATAAATTGTAAATAATTTGCAATTAATATTTTTTTATATACAAAATAATATTAGTAAATATATATTTAGATTTTCAATAAAAATTTCAATTTGTTATGAAGATGAAGAATTATGAAGAATTATTGTCTCTTAATTTAAAAGAACATAACTCTCGATTTTGTGATTCAATCATTTTAGATGCTTGAGTGATTAAAAAATCACTCAATTAAAACATTTTTGGTGTTGTTAATTTTAAAATTATTGAAATACTGTAAATAACGCAATATTGAAATGAAATGAAAATATTAAAAAGACTAAAATTATAAAACATTTATTAATAGTTATTACAACTTCTACTCGGATTGCAAGCTCAATGATTAAAAAATCACTCAATTTATCTAGCTTATCTATTGTGAAGTGTCATCACGACTAGTTAAATCTTCAAACCTTTTTTTAATATCATTCGTAATAAACTCTTAATAATAATAAACTCTTAATGGTAATTACATTTAAAGAGATAAATATTCTTTACAATGGCTATTAAATAAAACATTTTTGGTGTTGTTAATTTTAAAATTATTGAAATACTGTAAATAACGCAATATTGAAATGAAATGAAAATATTAAAAAGACTAAAATTATAAAACATTTATTAATAGTTATTACAATTTCTACTCGGATTGCAAGCTTAATTACAAACATATGTATTTTTGTAACATTTTCGTTTGTTATTTGTACATTATTATGTACATAAGCACTTTTGGTACCCTTCACCAATAGGAATTGAACATAGTCTTGATTCTGTTGTTGATATCTCTTTATCAGGAACATCAGTTGCGTTCAGGATATTAAATTTGGTGGGTTTCCCATAATTTCTTTGTTACCAATGATCTATCATACGATATGATGTACCGTTTTTGTACTTTTCTTTCCTTTCCTCTACAATCACTCCTATTAAATTTACAGGATCTCTTTTACCAATATCGAATGAACTAATATTAATGGGAACATTGTCTCTTAATTTAAAAGAACATAACTCTCGATTTTGTGATTCAATCATTTTAGATGCTTGATTTAATAAATTTGTACTTGCTAATTCTCTAAATTTCTTTGCTGGGTGAAAATCATTTTCAACTGTTGTAGGTTTTTTGATTTTTTGAGTAAAATCACTCAATTTATCTAGCTTATCTATTGTGAAGTGTCATCACGACTAGTTAAATCTTCAAACCTTTTTTTAATATCATTCGTTATTTTCTTTTTTATTAATTTTTAAATCTTTCAAATCCTCTTTTGATAAACCATTTCATATTGTCATTAAAGAATCAAGTTGCAAAGTAGAGTATATTTTGAAAGGTTTGTGTATCTTCTATTCATACCGTATAGAATTATTGCGAAATCCAAGACTCCATGAAATATTCTTATCCCGAATTCAAGCAATTACAGTATTATTCAATGTAGAGCTACTTCGTTCTACTTAACCCCGACTCTGGGGATGTCGTGATCTTGTATTAACAGTTGGGTAACTGAGATCAAAAAAGTTAATGTTTCGTTATTTATTAAATCTAAAATTAAATAATACTAAAAATATGAACAAATTTTACAAATATTAAAAGTATTAAAATATTATTTTATTCAATAACTATATATATATATATATATATATATATATATATATATATATATATATATTATTCAAACTATTTTTCAAACTGATGTATAAACCTCGGTCGTCGAGGAAGGTTTAGGCTTGAATCATACCGATCGTAATAGTACATGTTTAGGTGGTTCTGTGATGATGATTATTCTGGCGATGATGGACATTCTTTGATTTGTAAACGAAGATGAATTTATTCATTTGGTAAAACTTTTAATATTTAAAATTTGTTTGAATTAATACAAGCTATAACAATTTAATACAGCTCTTTAATTTAAAAATTGTTGTTTATGATTTTTTCAATATTTTTGATTTGAAAAACTTCGTAGTGAATTTCGAGAAAAACAATCTGGTTGACTAAGGCGTGACTCTTTGTCAATATTGAGTAATGCTTGTGGAATTACAAACGTGATACGTCTCTCTGTGTATTTTAGAAAGTTACCACGGCTCGTAAGAGACCCGAAGATCTGTTGACATATTTTTCTAAGTGAAATATTGGATAAAGTTTGGTTAGAGTCATCTGATATTAAGAAAGATATTATTTATCAAAAATGTCTTATTTGTTTTATTAACTTATTTATTCATATGATTGAAATCATTTTATACATTTTAGAAGTTCATTGTCAAAATGATGATGTCACTTCCAATAGACCTCTTGGAATACACAATCATTATCAACCTCTATTTGCTTTCATTTCTAAATATATTAATGTATTCCTCTGTTTAAACTTTTATTAGGTTGAGTCCTAAATAACTTCCGTTTTCTTTCATACATTTATTTTTCAATTACATAAAAAAATAAAAATTAATTTAAAATGTACTCTTCATTATTTGTTATCACCTGTTCCCATCTTGTTCTCAACTTATTGATTTCTTCCTCGTGAAACTTGGCCGGTTTGGAGTGAAAGAAGCCCAGGACAGCCTCATTCAGTGCCTGGTCTGAATCAAAAAAATTTCCATTTAAAAAATTCTGCAAGGAGCAGAAAAAATGATAATCTGTCTGAGCAAAGTCCGTTGGAGTATGGTGGATGAGGTAAAACAAACCAGCCAAGTTCGAGAATTCTTTCTTGAGTCATCCTCGCAGTATGTGGTCTTGCATTATCGTGCAGCAGAATGACGTTTTTACGGTTGACGAGTGCAACGCGCGTCTCCAAAAGCTTTTCGAGCACTCTTTGTAGTTGTTGAACATGCTCAACTGCAGTAACCATTTCATTCCTGTTTAAGAACTTATAGTGATGAACTCATAATGATTCCTTGGCGACCCCACCATGTACACAATAAAATTTTCTTCCTTTGAATGTTCGCTTTAGGATCCGATAGAGATGGTTGGCCTTTATCAAACCATAGCTTTTATGGACGATGTTCTCGTAAGTGACCCATTTTTTATCACCTGTGATAATATTCTTTAAAAAAGATTAATTTTTTTCTCATGAGAGGAGGCATGTGACAATCGACATCCTATCCGATTTATTGTGTTCACTCAGATTATGGGGTACCCATTGCCCCAGTTTGCTTATTTTTCCCAATTTCTCTAGGTTTCGGCAAACAGTTGATTGTGACATATTAAGCTTCTCTGCTAACTCTCAAAATGACTTCAAAATATCGTCATCGAAGTCTGAAGGGCGACCATTGGTTTGTTTTTCAAGGTCACATCTCCAGAATGGAATTTGACAAACCAATTGTTTACTGCCCGATGAGTTATCACTCCTTCACTTTACACACTGCATATTTTTTGGCCTTAGCTGTATCACTATTGCCTTGTTTAAATTCCTAAGAAATAACATGGCGTAAGTGTACTTTTTGATTCGCCAATTTAAAGGTTAAAAAAAATTTAACTTTCCGCGTAGAACGCTAGACAGCTGTCTATAGACTAACTAAAGTCCTACCTGCGTAGCGAAAACAAAAATCCCGTGTCTCGGTAACCCGTTGTATGTGTACCTGGGCGGAAGTTATTTATGACTCAACCTTAATAATTTATCAAATATTTTTGAATATATAATTATCACTACATTATGTCTGCATTTTTATGTCTAATTATTTTATATTAAGCTTGGACTGTAAAAATAATTTTATAAAATTCAATAATTTATACCAGGAGTCGACTTTGAGAAAAATAATTAATAAATATTTATTCTTGATTTCATATTGATAAAACATTTGCCGTCAGTTTATACAGAAATATTTTTAAAAATCAAATATTATATTGATTCAAACTAATATAAATTCAAACTAATACTTAAAATTGATATATTTCGTTGAAATTTCAAAAATACAAAACTTTAATATAAAATATACATACATTTTCTATGAAATTTTCTAACTTGGAGTGCTTATGTTTTCAAAATATATATTAAATAAATAATTATAAATTTGCTTGTTTGATTTAATTAGCTGTATATTAAATAAAATATGCAATATTATACTATAATGAAAAATTCTTTTTGTCGTGGAGGGTTTTTGAAAATTTTAAGGGGTTCTTTGGGTTAAAACATTTTTTGAACCATTATTTAAACTATTTGATGTTAATAATATTTGTAAATTTAATAATTATTTTTCTACAATACTCATTATCCAATGTTATGATTTATTAATGAATATTATTTTATCTATTTTGATGACTTAATTTCATAATGTGTAATGTTTTAATTATTTTTTATTTATAATTCAATGCCTTAGTGTGAGAACATTTTGCAGTTACAGACAAAATCATATCCGTAAGACTGAGATTTTAGGTCTTGTGAACGCTAATTTGATACTTTTGAAAAATAATTTTGCTAAAGTTTTTTTTAAAAAATTGATTATTAAATCATATTTTGGATAATATAGGTAAAATGTTTTAAATTTTAATTAAAGATTTTAGGATTGCTTTACGCTGACTATTTTAAATGTTTTTTAATGGTTTGTAGTGTATAATCACTAATGATTTACAGGCTTCTCGCTCATAATGTAAATTAAAGCCCTTTTATATAACAGAAAACTTGTCCGTTGTAATAGAAGAGATTCTATTTTTACAATGTAAACAATGATCAAGAACCTTACTTGATCGACTCTAGTGGGAATTCTGACTAATCCGGTTTTTGATATGACTTACGCTTGTGACAATCAAATTTATAAATCAGACTGGCTTGCAATGCACAAATCATTCTTATTTTTATTTATTTATTTAATCCATTCTGACGTGGAAGAAGGCTTTGACAAGTACATAGATAACCATAAAGTACGCTAAATCACACCCTGCTTCGTGGACAGTACTTCAGCACAGTTCACACTATCCGTCTCGCCACTCGTCACAGAGTCGCCGTTTTCATTCTGCGTTCTTCTCTCAACTATTCCGGTGACGTACTCCTACTTTCGATTGTCCTGTTTAGACGTTAATTGTAAAAATTATTAGATACTCATTACAATTTTTTCATAAAATTATTCAAATGAAGAAACAACGATATCAAACGATACTAAAATCAATAGAAAGAACAGATATAAACTAAATAATATTCATTTGTCTAATGCCTTTTCTGTTTTCGTGGTATATTAAGAGAAACCGATATTGTCTATAATTATTTAGGCACGGACAATAATAAAAACTATTATTTTAATTACAATGACAAGATTATCTATTTGTTGGCTTCTGTCGTTTATATTGTCGACATAGTTTTCCCTAAACTCTAATGTACTATGTAATTTCAATACAAATGTCCATATTATTTTCTATAAAAAAATAAGTGACAAAAATATGAGACAAATAACTATAGTAATATTTTTCGAAAAGAAGTATTGTGAATTTTTCAATTAACATATTTTAAATTATTCTCATTAATAATATTTTAGATTTTGATTTTTTTATTATAGAAAACATTTAGTTATGGTAGTAACAAAATTATTAAATTAAAAAAATATTTTGTAAATTTTAGTTCCCACCTTAAATTGGAATTCAGCGTTTTTATACGTCTTTTGGTGTGTATCAAAACTGTATATAAAATTATACATTTGGTATAATTAGATTACAAATATTATATTTTATATATATTTATTTTATTCAATATGAGTTTTTCAACATTTATTAATATCACAAGCGCATTCACCATTTGACAATTTCTTGATCGATATATTTCTGAATTCATACTAATTATTTTCAATAAATGAAAATCTATTAAAAAAATTATTGATTATAAAGAATCTAATTGGTTAAAATGAAATTAAACATTTTTTTAAAAAAAGAACATATTAAATTAATATATTAAAATTTTAAATTACATTCGAAATTGAATATTACATTCAACACACAATTCAAAACATTTCTCACATCCCCCTCGGTTTAAATAGCTTTGGCCATTCAACATTTCTAATCAAAGTTCTACCATCTTCGACCTGTAACTCGTAACTCCTTTCGTGATTTCGTTTCAACACAATTGCCTGACCTATGTAACGGTCATCTTCTTTTGATATTGTGAGAAGTGGTTGCAACATCTATATCAGAATTCATTTTTTTTAAAACACCAAAATTTATTACTATAACAATTCACATTTCTAAAACAAATTTTCCTGTTAATTTAATTTAATTAT
>MQRK01191982.1:22482-46195 GCA_001938485.1 Girardia tigrina | reverse complement strand
GGGGTCATGTGGGGAGAATGCCCATTTTTCCCCTACTATAAATTTCGATTGTGTTTCTTTATTTAAGTGTATGAAATGCATTTCTTATCTAAAGTGTGTTTCATATCATTAGAAACAGTAACCCAATATAGTTGTACTAGCACATTAATTCATAAAATGAAAATTAATGTTATATTTAGCTATCCTTGAATTATATGATTTTGAATTTATATGAATTTTTGGAAAATTCGGTTTTTTCATTATTTAATCAACATTTTGTTTACTTGAGACATGGAAAAAAAGAGTGACTTACAGACAACTAAAATTGCTCAGATCAAAACACTTGTCGATGAACAAACTTGTTCAGTGAGAAAAATTGTGGTTAAATGTGATATATCAATTGCTAGTGTTAGCAGAATAGGAAAATTACAAAATGTGGATTATATGTCATCACCTGGAATTTTAAAATACAATACAAATCATCATCTATTTTACCACATTACTTCAGTTTACTTCAATTACTTGTTCTTTGTTTTCAACTATGTCTTGAGATTTTCTGTGTCTTAACTTTTTACCGGTAGATTCCGATATTTAGTTCATGTAACTCTTAAGTTTTAATTTCGAAATCTTCTTTCTATTTTTCATAATCTTTGTTCGATAGTTCTAAATCTTTCAAAGACACATTATATTTCTTGTCATTTTCTTTAATCAATTGATGATAAAATTCAAATTTCCTTTTCACTGTGTTTAATTTTAGTACTCTCATTCTCCATTTTTGCTTTTTTCTTCTCTAAATCTAATGTCATTGCTGGCAACTGTTTTTGTATGAATTCTAAATTTATTTAGTATTTTGACCAATTTTCTTCTGTGACGTATCATTTATCTTTAGTTGTCCCAAACAAAAAATTAATTCATTCTGATTTTTCTAAATTTTCTTTCATTTATATTTCTTTTTGTTTTAAAACTTTTTCCAATTGTTTTTGATCTTCCAGTAAATTACTAATGGATTCTTCCATTTGATGGATTTTCGAGGACAACTGTTCAATTATAGAATTTTTTTTTCATTCAGTAAATCAGTATTTTTAAATTCATAATCTACTAATTTATGCTAACTGGGTCGATATTTTTCCATAAAGTCAAAATTCAAATTTACAAAAGACTAGTCTAAGATTGATAATCTATCATTAAAAAATATCATTTTAAAATATTTTTTTAATTTGGAATAATTTAAAATTTATTCAAAATTGCTGATTTTTGATAGTAATCCTAATTTTCCAATTGTTTTACAACTGCCAAATAAAATATAATTCTGATTTTTTATATTTCAATTCATATATTTCATCTAATTTTTAAAATGCCTAAGACTAAATGGAGAAATAATTCGTAGATATCCAGACGAATTTACGCCTTTTAGGGATCAGCTTAACTGTAACTTGTGACAATGTATTATCAATTGCGAAAAGAATTTTTTTGTTGATTCCAACAGAAACAGTCCAAAGCATAATAGAAATGTATAATAAATAAATATTTATAATTATTTTGTTCTTTTGTTATTTTAGAGTCGAAATATTAAGGTCAAAATACGGTCAAAAAATGATCTATAAAGTCAAAAATAAGGTCATTTTTTACGTTTTATAAGTTATAACCTCTATTTCCTTTTTAAAACGTTTAATTTCTTTTTTTGACTTTACTTCAGTTTCTATGAGTTCATTTATTGTGAGTTCAATCTCTTCATGTTCAAAGATTTTATTAGTTACTTTTATTTTTTTCCATTAGCTCATCAACTTCCTTCTGGGCCAGCATTAACAATTCAAGTTCTCTTTCCAACCTGTCCACTAATTTTCTTTGGATTTCTCGGGTCAACGTGATCATTTTTCTATATTAATTTGTTTTTTTCTGCATAGATTTCTCGATATTTTACTTTCAACATTTTAAACTCTTCATCGGTGTGGCTAGAATACTGGTCTGTCCTAATTATCTGAAATCTCCATCTAATTCTTTTATTTAATTCGTCGTACAATTGTTTTTCTTCTCCCGGCAACCACTTTGCAAACGTAAGACCAAAGGGAGAGACGATTCCTTCTAAATGTTATAATCACTCAATTGGCAATCTTCCAATTATTTCCAGGTGAAGATCAATCTCTGCTGGTCCGGTGGAATGCTTTCCTTATCCTTGATCTCCTCCTTGACGTTCTCAATTTTATCATTGAAAGTTTGTATTTTCTTACAAATATTTGTATTTTCTTAACTTCTGGCGATTCAAGACCTTCTTTTTAAAATACAATTTTCTTTCTTTCGTACACTTTAAACTGTTGAACGCTTTACCTACGAATCGGATCCACCATCAATAAAACTTCAAAAACATTTTTAGTTAGTCTCTTTACTTAAATCTTTTTTATTTTATTGTTCTTATTTTTACTTAATATTACTTTGATTTATTTATTTTTTTATTTTATTCTTTGATTAGAGAACCATATAAGTGAACATACATTCCCATATATTGCATTACATGTAACAAAAAGGCACACCATGTACCATTCAAAAACATACAGTGCGTTTCATTTAACATAATCTCACATAATCTTATGTCATAAAATTGAATAACATTCTTTTTTATGATACATTTTTGTGTACTGTCGTGGACAGTTTTAGTTTTATTTTTTATAAAATAATTTTTCAGTTTTATTCTTGCAATTTTATTTTGTCAAAATTTTCAGCCGATTGTAATTACGGCATCGGTGACGGCGGTCTTCGGGACGAACAACGCAGGAGAAAGTGAACCGGTCATCATTAGGGCCACAATCGTTGATTGTAACCTCAGTTTGATGGCGCGCGAGATGACGGAGTTAATTTTTGTAAATCAGTTTAATATATTTTTATATTTTTGAATTTAATAAACATTTCTCTTTTTGAACATAAAAAATCAATCCACAATTGTAAGTCAATCTCCGAAGATGTCATGTTTTAGGAGTCATTTTGCGAAGAATTCACGACAATGTGGAAAATAGTTTGATAAATCTTTATAATCATCCTTTTGAACTTCAAAAAAGCCTTCTAGGAACGATTTGATGTCATCATCACTGGCGAATGTGTTTCTGTTTAAGAAATTCTGCAGTGATCTAAATAAGTGAAAATCTGATGGGGCCAAGTCTGGAGAATACGGTGGGTGCGGCAAAATCTCCCAACACAGTGATAAGAGTTTCTAGCGAGTGGTCAAACTTGTAGGCGGTCTTGCGTTATCATGCTCAATTATAACTCCTTTTCGATTTGCCAATTCAAGACGTTCCTGTTGAATTGAATGAGTTAATTTCTCCGGCTGACCACAATATCTGTCTGAATTGATGGTTTCATTCCTTGGAAGGAGTTCAAAAAACACAATTCCTTTAAAATCCCACCAGATGGAAAGCATAACCTTCTTTTGGTGAATTTCTGCTTTAGGGATCGTTTTGGCAGGCTCACCACGTTTTGTCCATGATTGTCGGCGTTCCACATTGTTGTAAACAATCCATTTTTCGTCACCCGTAATTAAGCACTTCAAAAATGGATCACTTTGTTCTCGCTTCAAAATGGAATCGTAAATGTCTATGCGTTTCACCAAATGAATTTCTTTCAGTTCATGTGGTAACCACATATCGAGTTTACTGACGAATCCAAGTTTCTTTAAATGACTTCCAACACTTGATTTTGATATTTCCAGAGTCTGTTCAACTTCTCTTGTCGTCATATGTGGATTAGATTTGATTATTGCTGTTATTTTGTCGACATCAACTTCAACTGGTGGACCGGAGCGTGGTGCATCTTTCAGATGAAATTTTTTAGAACGAAATTTAGAAAACTAGTATTGACACTGTCGAAGTTTTAAAGAGTCATTACCATATACAAAACATTTCTTCTTATGAGCTTGCACAGCGGTTTTCCCTTTGCGAAAATAATGCAACAAAACATGACGAACATGCTCATTTTGATTTTCAATTTCCAATTGACGGTAAAGTAATAAATTAAAACAAAATCAATTAATATTTTGTATAAACATAGTACGAAAATTAAGGTTTCAGAATATATAATTGAATTTAAATTTTATCACATCGTTTTATATTTTCAAGCTTTTTATTAGGACGTACTTAAAAACGCAATGACTTTTTGGCCGACTCAATAGAAACATTCGAATGTGCTAAAGACGACAAATTTCTTTTATATTCGGATGATTTACATGAATCACCTATGTATCAGTGCAGATTCTGTCCGGACACCATAATGCCTTTTAAACGATATTTTTGGCAACATTTTTTTATCTTTCTTTTTTTTATTATTTTATTTATTTAGAACACTTTCAAAAATGTAATTATCCTACATTTATTGTAGATAAAAGAAAATTTACATTTTTTCAGCAATAAATGAAAATTAAAGCACAACTGACAACCTATTCAAATGAAAATATCTTTTAATATACAATAGAAGATAAAGTCACAAATGAACCCGCAAAATGATAGTTATATCTGTCATTGAGAGATAATTAAAATATCAATTTCAAGAGTAAACAATTACAAATTGTCTATATTTCACGCATTATTATTGTTGAATCTATTAAGTCGGAGTCGATCAATCTCTTCAATTCCGAAATATGTGATTTAACTGCATTGTCTTCTGTAGAGGAATTTCCATTGAGCTGTAGAATTCTTTCAGAGCTATCAATTACATTCTTCAGATTTTCTATATCTTGACCGTACTCATCATGCGAAGTTTGGTAACGATTTATATCAATAGCAGTAATTAGAACATGCTCCGCATTTAATAGGTTTGATGAATAGGTTCTTTGATTGCTTGATCGATTTGTTTAAGCTCTTCTCAACAAGAATCATTTTTAAGACTGTTTGATTTAAATCTGGTTTTGGAGAGTGACTTCTTTTTCGGATGACTTCTTGATTTTATTTGATAAGTCTTTGTTTGGTTGATTTGATTAATTTCACTGGACTCTCTGAATTGACGATTGCCAACATTCTCTCTTTCGTCATCGTTGTGTTGTCTACGGAATGAACTTCTTGAGTGTCTTGGCCTTGGTGAGCGAGCCTAGATCTCGGCAAGCTAGTGTTTCCGCCCCCCCCCTTACTCAGGAACAAACAATGTTCATTTTCAGTTCTTTCAATGGTAAATGATACGACTTTATGTTTATTGAATTTTTAATCATCTAAATTTATACACCAATTGACGTTATTAAAACAGTAATTTTTCTATTGAAAAAAACTTTTTCTTTATGTGACAAAATTCGATTTCGATTTTTACACTGTTTTTCTATATAAAATATTGATAAATCAATCGATATTTTTTACCATTTAATTATGAAAGAGTGAGACAAAATTTTGAACAGTAACTCTCCCATGAACAAATCAAACCAGACATTTCACATTCATGCACATACATTGTTTCGCGATAAATTTTAATTTAAAATTGAATAATTAAAAAAATAAAAACAAATATGTTAAATAATTCCAAAAAAATTTTCACTCAAAAAATACAATTATCCGGTCATAACAATAATTCTTTGATAAATCTCGTTGCTTAAATGATCTAATTTGGCCGATTGCACATTTTCGAATTTTATTGATGATTGTTGTGACACATAATTTTTCAAAGCATTTTGAGCAGTCTATTTGCGATACGGATCTGACATCTATTTGTTTACAGCCAAAGAAACAATCAACAGATCAAACGCATTACTTCTCTATTGGTAATTATAATGATAATGTGTACATTATTCAGATATTAGAAAATGAAATTGTAACAAATTAAAAATCGAATATGACTATTCAAGATCAATTAAAGTTTTGAATTTCTTTTCCAATTATATCATATCAGGCGGTAAAGATTGTTCCGTGGAAATAATGAAGATAAAGGATTATGAAAGTGAATCTTTTTGCCACCTATTAGAGATACCTTTTTGGACTCTATTTTATCTATCGATATTCTGAATAAATTTATTCTGATATCCAGCAAAGATGGTAGTATTAATCTTTTTCATTAAAAAAAAGAGAGTCATTTTAAATCACCAGGTAAAAGCTCATAACGATTGGGTCACGCCTGTTCGATTCACGTCTTCTACAAATTTTATATCTAGCTCAAATTATTTCAGTATTAAAATTTGGCAGATATTGTTTGAAGATGACATAGATCAAATTGTTTTTGAAATTAAAAATCAAAGGACTAATTGTGAAAATTTAGTCTCTTTTTCAGTGCTTCATACCATAATAAATCACAATAACATCTCTTCTTTCAACAATATCAATTCATTCATTCTTCCTCAGAAAAGTGACTGTGATTGGTTATTGTTTTATTATGATGTCAACGATCGAATTAAATCGATCGAATGCTAAAAACTGTATTTTATTTTATTATTATGTTGAAAAATTCGAACTTTTGTTTAAAAAAAAATAAAAATCATATTTATATTTGAGATAAATTAAAATAATATTTTACTAATTAAAATAAAATAACTTTTTATAAAAAAATTAAGTTTATATATAATATTTTTACCAATTAAAATGAAATAAGTTTTTATAAAAAAATATGGTTTATAGGTAATATTATACTACTTAAATTTAAATAAAGTTTTATAAAAATTATAGTTCACAGATAATATTTTACTAATTAAAATGAAACAACTTTTTTATAAAAAATTATAGTATAATGATAATATTTTACTAATTAAATTGAAACAACTTTTTTTATAAAAAATTAGGTTTTAAAAAAAATCAAAATTAAAATAACTGTTTCGGAGTAAAAGAATACTGTAAAGAAGATTTTGGTGTACTTGTAACACTTTAAAATAAAAATCATAATGTTTATTAAATTTAATTGTCAACGGAAAAATTTTATTAAAAAAATAATTTAAGTAAGTAGAGTTTATGCCACTTTCATTATTATCAGATTCAATACTCATAATCCAATACCAAAATTTTTTTATTACAACAATTCACATATTTAAACAAATTTTTTGTTAATTTAATTATTTCGCCAAAAATTAATCTATTAAATTTTTTTGATTCTATTTTTAAAGTTTAGCAAATTTTAAAACTTTAAATATATAAAATAATTTTTACATTAAAGCTAAAAATCTATTTTAAAATTTATTTAAAATTGTTTCATAACTTCTATTAAAATATATAACTTGTTGTGACTGAAAAAATATTTTTATTTATAGATAAGTACTTAATCTTTAATGGTTTTCTTAATTATATCATTTTTAATTTTGAGATATTTATTAGACACATTAAAAAACAGATTTTTTATTTTTAAATAAGTATTTGATTTTTTAATAGTTTGCTTTATTTGTTTTATATCATTTTTAATTTTAAAATATTTAATAAACATATTAACATAAAAATATTTTATTTTTAATTTTAAACTTTTGTATTTATTTACTTTTTTTAACTTTTAAATTAAAAAAAAATAATAAATTATTTTGGCAAATGAGATTTAAATTAACCCCTCATAAAGAGAAAATGAATTTCTGAAAAGGATCCATTTTCACCAATTACAAATATTATCTCAACAAAAAAAGATAGCGATTGCTGCTAAATGAAAAAGCCAAATTATTTATTTAATTAGTTTAATCTTTTTTTTTACTTTATTTAAACTTATTTTATTTATTTCTCAAATTGGCAAAATGCTTGGTCAAACCATAAATTATTTTCCGCTACATATAGTTAATTGAGATAGTTAATGGAAATATTATTTCTGTTTTTGTTTTAATTATTGAATTCAGTTCTTAATATTTTTTGAAAAAAATAATAAACTAAATAACAGAGTAAAATATAAAATTAAAAAAAAATAAATTTAACTATCAACATTATATAAAGATATGTATACCTAATAATAAGGTTATAATTATTTCCATATTTACTTAATAACACTATTTTTCATAAACGTATCAAATTGTTCATTTACTTTGCCGGGAAATATGACAGGTCATGTAAATTAATCGCCCGCCGATTATCAACATTCAAACAAAAATTAAATGATTATCTTACTGCTACCTTTGAAAAAATTCTACTAGATTTTTAAAATATTTTAAAAAATAAAAATATTGATATCGGCATTCTTTAATTTTTTTAATTTATATATTTTTATAATTTTATTTAATAATTTTATTACTATAAAAATTATTTATTACATCAACAATGGATTTCATTCAAACTAAAACGTATTCAGGTTATTGTTCCATGATGATAACAAAAAGTTTAAACAAAAGCTGTAAACGACCTCTCAATTAAATTGTAGAAATTAAGAAAATAATCATTGACAATAAATAAATAACATAATTTCAATTTAATATTTTTATTAATATTCTTACTTTAAAATGTATTTATCCATTTTGTAGTTACAATGTTTCACTATTGATGATTGATGACAAAATTTGCGTATTTGCGTGGCTGTAGCGCTGGTTGGAGATCAGTGAGTTGCGGATGAAGTACATTAAATCTATTCTCACTGAAGTTGATGTTGAAATTCAAATGGAACTTAAACAACTGGATAACATTTTCCAAACGAGATTCTGGTGTCATAGCACAGAGAAGTTTCAGAATAGAATCTTCGAGACTGAGAGAAAACTCGATTGCTTGAACGACATCAACAATTTGACAAATGTGCTTCAACTCCTAATTGAAACGCTTTTAACGTTCGGGAATAAAATCAGCGATTGATTGAAAATTTAGATCACTTGTTGATAACAGAGGAGGGGCCGCACTTGCGTGGCCGCGGCAAATTGATGTTGGGAGGAGGACTGCGGGTCTTGGGGAGGAACAAATTATGATCTCAACCAAAATAAATTTTGCCCCTTGGCCAATCGGTTCGCTATTCTTCATCTTTATGATGATCTCATCGTCGAGCGGTCTCTCGTTAAAAATATCAGCCCCGTATTTCTGGGAAATCACAGGACTCTGCGATGCATACGGATCATCTGGAGGAGCGTGTTAATATCATTCGACGCTATTTGAAGCATTATAATTCAATTCTTTTGAATTTTTATTTTGATCGTTTGATTCCGTTTTGTCGTAACCATTATGATTTATCCATCAATGTTTGATCTTCCTTGCAAAAACGACTTCAGCTGGTGAAACTCCTTTGGTATTCTGAATAGTGGAATTTTACATAAACTCTACTTCAGGTAATAATTCAACCCAATCTCTGTGCACTGTCTTGCAATCGAATATGCAGTGCGTCTGCAACAGTTCTAAATTACCTCTATAATTCCGTTGGTATTTTTATGGTAGGGACTTGAATACACAATTTTTATTTTAAACTTTTCCGCTGTTTCTTTCAATACTTTGATTCAAAAGTTTTCCCCGATTAACATGAATCTCCTGAGGTGGACCATATTTCCATATCCAATTATTGAACAATATTATCTTCGTATCCGACAGGATTGAAACTGATATATTTGCTAAAATGGTCAATAATTGCCAAAATATATTGATGATTATGAAAAAGTTTTTTAAGTGGTCCACAAAAATCTATGAATATTGAAATTGTTCAATATTCCTAGAGAATATATCGCCACTCAGCCTCTGTATTAATGAAAGAATATGTGGTCGGACTATAATAGTACCTCAAAATAACAGCAGGCAATAATAAAAAAAAATCGATAGGTTTAACAAATATATTAACTGTATTCTGCATAGAATGGTCAGGCAATTTATTGTGCTAATAAAGTCATTTATCTTTCAATTTTGAGATAAAACAGTAGACACATGCTTTTAATATTTTTTTCCTACATTTTACATATAAAATGGTAGAATTAAGTGCTTTGATGTATTGTTTATGCAGTCAAATAAGAAATGAAATTATTATATTTTTATAAGTTTTTGAATAAAATGTATTTTCTTCTGAATGTTAAAAGCAAAACTATTTGAAAACAGTTTACTTATAAATTTTAAATGTTTATTAAACATGACGAAAAGGTTATTTAATATATTCCTAAGTATGTCATTAAAACAAAAAAATAAATACACATGGTGTATTTTGATAACATATGTGCTAAAATTTGAGAAAATCGTTTACTTCGAAAACAAATTTTCTTTCCAATTTTGTAAATTTTTATTTACATTTTTATATTTTTTTCTCTGAAGTGAAGAATCTCCTCTTTTGACATGGATTAATTTTGTTTGTGTTAGTGCCTTTTCTTTTTGTAATGCAGAACACAAAGACCATATGTTTGGATGCAAACTTGTGAGTGACGCTTTTAATGCACTGTTAAATCTTTCAATCGGATTGTTTGTTCTTGGAATATTATTAATACTACCCTCTCTAACTACCCTCTTTCATATTTCCAATTAAAATAAATTCAATTAAAAAAACTAAATTAAAAAAACCTAATCTATTAAACATTTTTAAACTAACGAAATATTTCAAAAAACCTAAATTAAAAAACTTCTTTTTTTGGTGGAATTTTAATTTTTTTGAGTGGAATTTTCGTGGCTGGAATTTTCATGAGTGGAATTTTTTGGGGTGGAATATTCGTTGGAGAAATTTACGGACCACAGTATGAGGAGCTGCAACCAGTTGCAATGTTGTCTGCATATGCCGAAAGTCTTGAAACCGGTCGCCAAATTCCTTCAGAATTTAGTCAAAAAACAGCGTCAAATGCATTTTTAGGGATATAGACCTGATAATCAGCGTACTACTGTACTTAAGTGGATAGCTGAGGGAAATAAAAATATTACTTTTGCATAATGTGAGACTGCAGAAGACGAAACTTGTCCATGAATCCTTGAACCTTGAGAACTAAAGTCTAGTCGTATAACATTGGGGTAAATACAAAAAAATCAAAAACCTGTATTCCTTTTGCAACAACCTAATAGTATAATTTTGAATTTTCAAGTATTGTTACATACTATGTTACATCCGAGTATCAGAATGTTATTAAATTCTTTATTTAGGTCGTGATAATATACAGTAAATATGGAATCAATTGCATAAAATTTATGACAATGTTTGTAATTTTCATACCACAATCTAAGATCGAATTAGCCAGTTCTAACAGCCAGTGTTTGATTATGAGTAATGTGGTTGTTCTGTAAAAGTTTTGACCATAAAAGAAAGAAATTTTTGCAAATTTTGAAACAAACGCAGAATAACTATCAAGGATATCTCTCAGCGATCGAATGGGAATTGCCATTCAGATTCGTCCAAAGTTATCTTTCTTCTGAGATGTTTGAAAACAGTAGGTAATGTAGTCAAACAAAATTTCTTATTTTTATAAACAAATTAACCGATTCAGTTGAAAAATCATTACCGTGAATGAAACCTTTTTATCATGTATGTTGCTGAGGCAAAGCGTTGGGTTTGATATCCTGTTGTTTTTCAGAATTTTTTTAATGTTTAACAAATGGATTACTTTTGGCACAATCTAACAAATACATTTCAAAATTTAAATGTAAAAGAAGTACCATAAAACATCAAAACTCCAAAAAGAATTCCAAAGGAAGTTCTATTTTTTGAGCAAAATTCCCATACTCACTTGCATTTATAAATTATACAGGCTTTAAAATATATTTTATTGACCATTTAAGTTATTTAATTTCTTTAACAATTTAACTAGTAAATCAAAAAATTAAATTTTTTATATCAATTCTTTATGCGGACAGAACTCTACTTTGCCAACAAAGTTTTAATTTAAAAAAAATGATTTAAAAAAAGAATAACAAATTAATATAAACTACTTATAATTTATAAATAGATCTTTTTCAATTAATATTGTTCTGGGACTCCGAATTTTCCGTTTTTTTGCCATTTTGGGACTTTACAAGTTTATTTGATCAAATTTTTACATAATCATTTATTGTCATCGACATTTTTTATGAGTAAGTGTATCAAGTTTGAAGAAAATTGAATGAGTAAAAGACCTTCAAAAATAAGTTTCTAAATTCCATAAATGCATATATATATATATATAAGTTAAATATCCAGGTTTCACTTCAGGATTCATAATATCAACTAGTAGAATTTATTTAATATTTACAATCTTTTTAGAATACCTAAACAAATTAATAATCACAACTTTCCCCTCTTTTATAATTTGTTATTTACTTTATTAATACACTCAATTCTTCAACGAATTATGTTTCCATCTTTCAGATTCTGTAGTTCCAATTAGTGTGGTGATATATGTCTTAAAATTTGGTACGTTCCATCGAATGAAAAAGTGTCCTTTCTCAGTTTTGTAGGATCTTGTTTTACAAAGACTTTCTGACCATCCTCGAAATGTCGATTTATTCTGTTCTCTCTTCAATTTTCCATTCGTCTTGCCGCTTTCTCTAAATTTTCTCTTACTTAAATTTTTATCACGTTGCTCTCTTCCGTTTTAGCTATTCCTGCTGCTGCATGTAAGTTTATTTTTCTACTAAACACAACTTCGAAGGGCGAATATCCGGTCGTACTCTGAACTGTTGCATTTAGACAGAATTCTATCTTCGGAACAATTTTCCACCATGATCGTTTGTCGGTGTCTCCTCTGATTGTTACTATCATGTCTCTTACTGTTCGAATAGTTCTTTCTACCAACCAGTTTGATTGATGTTTAAAGCGGCTACTAAATCTTTGTTCGACTCCATATTTCCTGCAAAAATCTTTAAATTTTCAGCCAGTAAAACATTTTCCATTGTCTGTTAATATTATTTTTGGCTTCCCATATCTATATATCCCTTTTATCAACACGCATTGTACTATGGTGTCTTCGTTTTAAGTTCTAATCTCTGTCAACGAGACAAATTTCGAAAACTAGTTCACCATGACCAATAGATATGGTTACATGCTATTCTTGTCACCCATAAATGCGATATCCATCACGACTTGCTCTAAAAACTTGTCACTTCCTATTGGAATCAACTTCTCTTTTGTTTTTCCACTTGGAATTTTCCTGCGTATACATTCCTGACATTCTCCTATATCTATTTGTACCTCTTTCACTAAATCTGGTAGCATTAAATAATTTGGGATATACTTCTTTGTCTTTTAATACCTACATGACATAATTCTCTGTGTATTTTCCTGATGAAATCTCTTCTAATTTGCTTCGGAACAAATGGTAACACACAATTTCCTTCTTGCCTACCCCATAACCCATTCTGATAAACTAATTGGTCCTTTAGTTGTAACAACTCCTTGGTGATTTCATTCTTTTCACCCTCTGCCATCTCCTGTATTTGTTTCAACTGGTTCAACTCTGAGAACTTTTCTTGTTCGTCTTTTATCCATTGAATTTTAGACGAATCACCACTGTATTGATGTATTTCACCCTTGCTTTTGTTAATTTTAGTTCTTCGTGTTTTGTTTCACATTGTGCACAAACGTCGTCATATAGCCGTGATAATCCATCTAGATTTCCATGCTCGTCACCTTTTCTATACTTCAAATCAAAGTCAAAATCCCTCATGTATGCTAACCATGTCTGGAATTGAGGAGTTATTGGTTTGGAAGTACTCTTCATATATACCAGTGCTTTATGATCAGTTCTTGCTGTGAATCGCTTGCCATATAAATATTGCTTGAAATGTAACATGAACTCTTGTAAAGCTAATAGTTCTTTCTTGTCACACAGTACCCTTTTTCATGTGAGGTTAAATTCCTCGATGCATAAGCGATTACTACTTCTTTCTCTTCTGATATCTGACTGCTCCTATCGACCCGAATGATGCATCTGTGTCTAGGATGAAATTATTATTCGAGTTCACAAATGCTAATATTGGTGAACCTCATAGCTTTTGCTTCAATTCGTTAAAACTTCTGTCGCACTCGTCTGACCAAAATATTTCTTTACATCTTCCGCTACATGCATTGTGCAAAGGTGCTGCTAATTCGGTGTAATTCTTGATAAATCGTCGATAGTAGTTACACAGACATAAAAATGCTCGTATATTTCGAGTACACTTTGGAATCGGAAAATGTTGAATTTCTGCCACTTTCAATTTATTTGTTGAGATATCTTTTTTGTTAATTGTATGTCCCAGAAATACTAGCTCCCCTACTCCGAATTTGCATTTCCCTGGATTGACTTTTAAACCTGCTTTTTTCAGTCTATTCAGTACTTCTTCTAATAGTCTCATATGATCCTTCATTGATTTTGAATAAATTAAGACATCATCTAGGTATATTACTACTCCAGAGAATAGTAAATCTTCAAATAATTAATTCATTTTTCTCTAAAACGTTCCGACTGCTGATCAAAGTCAAAACCGTACACGGTTAAAACAATACTGATGTGTTCTTGTGCAATACGCAGTCTTTTCTTGAGAACTTTCAACCAATGTTACTTGATTGTATTTTTTAACTAAATCTATACTGAAAAAAATTCTAGAGTCACCCAGAACATCCATTAACATTTGGCTGTCTGGCATTGGAAAGGAAACTTTCTTTGATACTATTAAGAACTCCATTTTGACTTTTTATATTTTTATTTAAACAACAATTTTGATTGTCCTTAAGACAATCTTTGTCGAAACTTTCGTACATTTGCATTCTAAAGGAAATTGATTAATGAATTAATTCTCATGATTTTTTTAGCAAATGGGGAAATAAATATTTTAATAAAATATTTACTCAAAACTTTTTGGATAATAATTAAAATGATTATTAATTATTTAAAAAATATTAATTTGATTTATTTATTAAATATTATAAAAATTAATTAACTTATTTAAAATTTTAAAATTATTTGAAATTAAAAATAAATTTAAACATTACATATTTTTAGATAATAAGAATTAAAATATTAATCATCCATCTGGGTAGGAGAGACACATTTCAAAATCAACATACACATTCAAACACAAAACAATCAAACATTCAAATATTCCTCACATATACATCATTCAATTTTCTGAAATCTAAATTGATTCGAATACTTCCATCTTTCTTTGGCGTAATGACTAACGAGGAGTTCCATTCACTTTAATATTTCCGATTTATTCCTATCTTTTCTACACCTTTCAAAAATCCTTCGATTTGACTTTCTAAGTGAATGGATTGCCTTAATGGATTCAGAAAATTTGGTTTACCTTCTGTTTCAATTTTATGGACCACAATATCCGTAAATCCCAAATCGTATTCATGTTTCATGAAAACATCATATCGTTTCACGAGGTCTTCCAGTCGTTTGTTTTGCTCTTTTAGTTTCATATCTTTCTCCACTATCACAACTGACTTCTTGGAAGTTTTTTCAAGTTTGATTCCGAATTTATGCATGATATTAACACTTCCAATGACTCCCAGTCGGAATGCTTTCATCACTAAAAAATCTACCACATGGCACTCTTCTTTCCAATTCAACTTCACTGTCATTTTTCCCAAACACTTATGACCTCCTGAAAACGCTCCATTTAGTATAATTGAGCTCTTTTCTAATCTGGGTTGTCCGATTTCCAACCAAACCTTCTCACTAATAACTGAAACACCCGATCCAACAACATTAATACATTGTGATTGTTCAGCTTAACATCGCTCCACCATCTACCATCTGTTGGTGGTTTATAAATTTATTACTGGGTATAGATATTTGAATTATCGTTTGAATAATTCTGTTCAAAGAAAATATATTGTTGTGAATTGAATCAACTTAATTCGAAGGCTGCGTTGCTTGTTCGTAGCTCGAACCCATTTCAATAATTGATACTGTTAAATTTCTTGCAATTGAAATCAACAACGAATATTATAGAAATTTATATTTGAAAATCAAAAGATATACTCTTCAAAATATTGTGCATGGATCTTTTAAATAATAATTGAAGCCGAATAATTGAAAATGAATTATCGATTAATATTTTTGCTTTGTAATATATTTTTGTTCCAGTTTTTTTGATGTTGGTTTTGAATTTTTGAAGGGTATATATACCCAATTTTGTTTATATAAATAATAAATATATTAAATATTATTTAATTAAAAAATTTCAATTATTTAAATTATTAAAAATTATTATTTTTAAACATTCTTCAACTGTCGTGATAATCACGACTAACTACCCGCCAACTGCGGATCCCGTCAAAACGAAAATATGTCAAAATAATATTCAACAATTTACAATTCCATGTAAATGTTTAAAATTGAAATTATTGCTAGTCAGAAAAAAAATTTTAATTCAATATAGGCTGCAATTTCTTCTTCATACACACTTTGATTGCTTTAATTCTCCGTTTTAATATATTTTCCATGAGGAACTTCAAATTGTCTGTCATTTATGAATTCCTTTCGGCGATGAAATGACGCCGATTGGTGAAACCGATCATCATTCATCGTCCAAGAGGAAAATTTTCATTTCATTTTCATTTTTTTTAACAATTTTAAGTAAGTTTTAATTTTAATAATAATAATAATAATAATAATAATAATAATAATAATATAATTTTTATAGTTATAATAAGTAATTTAAAAATAAAATAAAATAATAATAGTAATAATAATAATACAATTTTTATAATTAGAATAATAATTTAAAAATAAAATAAAATAATAATAATAATAATAATAATAATAATAATAATAATAATATAATTTTTTTATTAAAAATAAAGATAAACCTCTGACGAACTTCTCCGCCCAAAACAGGAGTACCCTCATAATGAATGGGTCCCTGAGGAGGAATGAGAAACTCGCCGAAAAGGAATATACTAATATTAATTCTAATAATAATAGTAATAATAATAATATAATAAGAATAATTAATAATTATTAGCAATAATTATAATAGCAATTACACTAATAATAATAATAATTAAATCAAACAAATAAAATAATATTATTAATAGTTATAAAGATATTAATTATAGCAATATTATTGATTTTAATAATAATTTAAATTCTAATAATTTTAAATAATTATATTTGTGATATTATGTCATTATAAAGTTGCTAGACGATCGTCCACCGTCCCTGAACATAATGCTCAAACTATGGACGACCGAGAAGCAACTCAGTCATCTTAACTTTTATCTATAAATATTTTATTTTTTATATTTTTAAAAATTTTTTCTATTATATTTTAATATTATAAAAATTAGTTATTAGTTTAGGGAACCCCAACACATCTGACCCCTCTACTATCTCTGAAATTCGATTTTTTGAATATTTTATGCCAACTCTACAGACGAAATACTCACCATGAGTCTCTGACATTTAAATTATCTTCATATTCATCTTTATATGATACGATATCCACGTTTTCTTCATTGTACACATCTTTGATGCAGACTACATTAACATTCTTAATATGATTACAGTTTTTGAACCCATGTCCCATTTTTACCCAGATTAAACAAAGATTATTTAAAGGGCAATCTTTCTTCAAATGTCCATGTTTTCCACAGCAATAACAATCCCCTCTAGTTAAATGCTCCTCTTTTGGAGTCGGAAGTCTCTTTATTTTGTAATATACGAGGGGCGTTCCGAAAGTAAGTGGAAATACTTATATGCGGGTGTGCGATTGTGTGTGCATCTTATAGAGGGACAGATGGCGTGGTGGCGTGATGTACTTACCAGCCAATAGAAACCGAGCAAAAGTGACATTGATCCATGCAACATGTGAGCAGCATAGAGGAAACTATAATAGGCAGTGTTTTCATTTTTGTTTAACACATGGAAGACGCAGAACGTTCTCAGCGTGCCATCATCTTTTTCCTTTGGAAAGAGAATAATCCAGTGTCTGACATTGTGCGCCGCTTATCAAATGTGTTTCAAGGAAGAGCCCTGCAAAAGTCTGCCGTCTACAATTGGGTGAATCAATTCGAAAATGGACGTGAATCCTTGGACGACGAGGACAGGAGTGGACGTCCAGCAACGACGAGCATGGTAGAAAATATGGAAAAAGTGTCGGAGACCATCAATGCTAATCGCTGCCTTACCAAGTTTGACAGTGATGAGGATGATGAATGACATTGTATTCCTTCAACAAATGCTTTCTTGTGGTGTCGTTTCCTTTTTTTCCACTTACTTTCGGAACGCCCCTCGTAACTTCCTTGCTTCGTACCAAGCCGAATGCACCGAGCGATTATATTGTTGTTTATCTTCTGAAATTCTACTGGATCCTTTTTCATTACTTTTATTAAATATTTCCTATGGTATTCTACGTTCCGTTCTTAATACTGGTTGTCTATCGTTTGTTTCATTCAATCGAGCTATAATTCTTCTATGTTCAGGATTCTCATATCTTCTAACTTGATTTTTGTCTTTCTTTGCCATTTCTGCATACGATGTTTTGACGGTTAAAATATAATTTCTTTCTTCTTTTGATATGTTGTCCTCATAAGTCTTAGCTTCCGCTCTCATTTCGTCCACCGATATGTTAGGTTTGAAAACAAATCGATCCTTCAGAATTTGAGTCTTTATTCACTTTTTCAAAAGTTCATTCAAAATTTCTTCATTGCTGTGTTTCCTAAAGTTTTCAATTGTTTTCCGAACCCTTAATTCGAATGTTAAGAATCTTTCATTCTCATCTTGCCAAATTTCGCTTAGTTTGTCCAATTCTTCCAACAGCAGTATTTTCTTTATGTTTTCTGGAACCAATTTTCGATTCCACATCTGACATTGGTTTCTTACCCTCTTCTGTTGAATTCCAAAATTGTTAACTCAAAAAATTCTGAGCATTGGCATATGTCTCTATACCATATTTGACCTTCTTCAAAATCCACTCCATTGTACTCCTTCATTTTCTTCCTTAGGGTTTCCTTAAAGATTAATGGCAGTTCTAGTTTAAGAAGCCTCAAAACTTTTATTGGAACACCAGCGTGGTCACCAGTTAAATCTCCAGGTTTCACTTCAGAATTCATAATATCAACTAGTAGAATTTATTTAATATTTACGATCTTTTTAGAATACTTAAACAAATTAATTATCACAACTTTTTATTTAATATTTACTACAATAAAATTATTTTTAAAATTAGTTAATTTGTTTAATATTTTATTTTAAAAAAATCATTTATATTTTTTTACAAATACGATTTTATAATATTTTTAATAAGAAAAATAAAACGTGATTTTCATTGGCTAAATAAAATTAATTAAGATTGGTTGAAATAAAAAAAATAAAACTATTTTTTTAATTTTCATTTAAAGAAAAAAATCGGAGAGAAATTATATTTAAAATGCTCATTCCATATCAAATGAGTAAAAACTGTTCCTCTTACAATAAAACATGGACGTCGTTTTATAAATATTTTGATATGAAATGGGAAACACTTATTTTGTTATTTGTGGTCGTTTGTTTCAGTTTTATTAATTTCATCACGAGTTTCCTATCGATATTTGTGTTCAAAAAACTTTGGTACAAGAATCTCATGCAAAAGAATTTGTTTTTCCTCTCATCAGCGGAATTTATATTCAATTTCTGTAATTTTTCATTTGTAATAACTCTTCTTTTGTTACCATTTACAAATGATCATTCTAGTAAAACTAGTACAAGAACAAAGATTTTGTTGAATTTTCAAGCATTTTCTTTTTATTTTATTAACTGTTTTTTGACAGTTCGAAATTGGTGTATTGTTATCATTGCCGCCAGTCGCTGTGAAGCGATCAGTCGACCCTTACAAGCTCGCCGAAGAAAGATCTTCAACTTCTTCAATATAATCACAATTTTGATTATTGTGTTTTCTATTTCTTTAACTTTTGCGACAATTAGATTGTTCGAATTCTATTATATCGTCTGCCCATTTTCCGGTGTGATTGAGAGTATGGAAAAAGTTCTTGACAGTTCCAAGATTTATAATAGATACTTTAAAATGGTAATCTTTTTCGGTTTTCAAACCGTTTTTCCGATTTTGATGATTTCTATTAGTACAATTATTATAACAAAATCTATTAATTCGAATATAATAACAAGCAGCCGACGAAATCAAGTAAAAGCAACGAAAACCGTTAATTTTCTTTTACTCACTTTTATAGCTTTTGAATTGCCCATCGTTTTACTATACGCCATTCGAGTTGCCGGTTTCATCTCCAACTTCAACGTGATAAATTTTACTATTTGGATTGGGAATGTTTTGATAACCTTTGATTCTACAGCCAATTTTGTGATTTATATAATTACAATGAACAATTACCGACAATATTTGAAGAAATTTTTATATTTCAGTTCCAGCAATCATACAAATTGGTCGACGATAGTCCGGGCGGATAGTTTTACTCAAATGAATACCCCTATTAATCATGACCACAAATCCTTGTATAAAATTAAAGATACTCAATGCTAATGATGATGGAAAAGTCAATAATGACTTTAATTAATATTTAAAAATTCAACTAAATAATCCCAAGAATTTTTGAAGTCATTAAAAAATCGTAATTTTCATTGAGAAGTAATTTACTGAATCGAAAATTAATTATTCACAAATAGAAAAAAAAATTATTGAATATTTTAATTAAATTTCATGCAATTTATTTTCCTTTCATTATTTTTTCTCTTTTTATGTTTTATTTGATTTTCTTTTAATTACAAAAAGTAGTCTTTTTATATCAAAAAATACATTAATGTAATTACTCAATTTAAAGATTTTGTTGATTATTAATATTTATTAAAAAAAAGAATTAAGAGTTAAAATAATTATTTGTCAAGAAAAAGAC
Organism: Girardia tigrina; assembly: GCA_001938485.1. Lineage (NCBI taxonomy): Eukaryota > Metazoa > Platyhelminthes > Tricladida > Dugesiidae > Girardia > Girardia tigrina. The sequence goes on along the minus strand of MQRK01191982.1, from coordinate 25,618 downwards.
ACTTTTTTCGTTTACACTTTATATATTTTAAAAACAAATTTTAGTACTATTTAGATAATCTTATTTGTATTTAATCGTTTTACTTTTTTTGTTTTGAAAAATTTTAAATTCTGTGATACAAGTTATATTTTGGGATGCCTTGTACACCAAAGGAATATTTTAGAACAGTCTGAATTTGATAAAAGTATTTTATCAGGAAAATTCCTTCAGCATTCTATAAGGTATAATACTTTGTTTTTCTGTTGTTTACATCAATTTTTGTTTTTGTGAAAACTGTTCTTTAGAAAACTTTTAATTAAAAGTGTTAGCTGCATTGACATTCTCTTTGAGGATTTTTGATTCAGGATTAGTAAATCATAATTCCACACAAAAATTTATTCACGAAAATGTGTACACCCAGATTTAAACAAATTTCGTCTCGTTAATCCAATTTAATCATTTCGCTTAAATCCATTTATTAAATTTTCTTTTAAGTCAAATTTCTACTTTTGTAAAAATTTATTAAATTTTCACCATTAAAGCTTATTTCTGAAATTTACTAGTCACCGCTCGCTAATCCAAACAGCCAAAATAATTAAAGTTTTCAGATTAAAAAGCGTTCAGAATAAATGAACAAAATTTTTGAATGTGGGTTTTTTTTTGGTTTTTAGGGTTTTAATTGTAATATGAAAATGAAATTCTTGGAAATATCGCCTTTTTGAACAAAAATGCAAGAACAAATTATCTATCCACAAAACAAACAACAAAAATTCAGGCAAATTCAGCGACTGAAAGAAGATCTTCTTCGGAAAACTATATTTATTATATATATTATTTCTCTATATTATTTCTATATTATTTCTCCCTATATTGTGAAATAAAGGTTTCCACGAGGTTTGGATGACAGAGGGATCAAGACTATATCAACTTGAATGTAACATGAAAACCACATCTTTCAGATTGATTTCACGAACGTTGGTGATTAATTTATCACAAAAAAATCATTAAGAAGCCTTTTTTTGTACAAAAAATGTAATAATGTAAAAAAAAACAATTTTTGTACAGCGAATGATATTCTGATCCATAGGTTGCAGTAGCGGAGTGCAATTAGGTGGTAAATACATTGCCAGAATCAATTCATCATCAAATCATTATCAAATTAACATCACTAAAATGCGATGGTACATTGTCTACCAATAGCATTGCAGTGGCAGTACGGCAATTTTCAATAGAAAATGTTTGACACTAGGAATGAACTCGTGGAACCATTCTCGAAACTCGCTTTGGGTCATTCAACTCTTCTTTGAGGAATAATATTTAAGGGACAAAACATAATTTTTAAAAGATCTCGGATTCTTTGATTTCCAAATTACAAGCAATGGAAGTTTGCACGTTCCGGTCGCATTACTGCACTGCATGAATGTTGCCCAGTCTTTTATAATTTTTTCTATTTTCAATATAATCATTGATCTTGTTCTTTTTTACTTATAAAGTTAAAGTAACGTGTTTTCTTTTCATCTGAATAAAATGAGTTAACAATATTTAATTGTCTTACAATTCAAATTGACTTTTTTATACAAAAGAACCTGAATGACTTCGATTCTCAATTTAAACAAATTAATATTGAAATCATAATCTCAAGGGAATATTAATAAAAATTTTCATAAGTTTTGATAAAAATATTTAGAACTGGATTTTTAGTTATAATATTAAAAAAAATATAAATATTATCTAAGTAATTCGCACTATAAATTCATATAGTCGAAATTTTAATTATTTTTATATTTCATATTTTTTCTTTAGTTTCATGATTTGTAAAAAAATTGACAGTAACAAGTATTTGTATAACTTATAATTTATATTACCCAAATTGATCCAAAACTTTTAGGGATGAGAATCGAAGTCCGTTAAAGTATTTACGTTAAAGTCAATGACTACTTAAATTTAATCCGAACAATGTTCGGATCATCGATGTATTCGAACCAGTGAGTGCTTGGATTAAACATTATTCAGATTAGCGAGCGGAGACTGTACTTTCGTAAAAAAAATTTAACTTACCCTAACTTTAATTTCTTTCAAAATAATTTCGTTCTACATTATAAATTTAACCCAGTTTATTGTTTTTCTTATTTATTTTAAAATTCTTATATTGGGTTGGCCAAAAAGTTATTGCGTTTTTGAGTACGTCCTAATAAAAAGCTTGAAAATATAAAACGATGTGATAAAATTTAAATTCAATTATATATTCTGAAACCTTAATTTTCAGACTATGTTCATACAAAATATTAATTGATTTTCTTTTAATTTATTACTTTACCGTCAATTCGAAATGGAAAATCAAAATGAGCATATTCGTCATGTTTTGTTGCATTATCTGAAAGATGCACCACGCTCCGGTCGACCAGTTGAAGTTGATGGTGACAAAATAACAGCACTGATCAAATCTAATCTACATATGACGTCAAGAGAAGTTGCAGAGACTCTGGAAATATCAAAATCAAGTGTTGGAAGTCATTTAAAGAAACTTGGATTCATCAGTAAACTCGATATGTGGTTACCACATGAACTGAAAGAAATTCATTTAGTGAAACATATAGACATTTGCAATTCCATTTTGAAGCGAGAACAAAGTGATCCATTTTTGAAGCGCTTGATTACGGGTGACGAAAAATGGATTGTTTACAATAATGTGGAACGCCGACGATCATGGACAAAACGTGGTGAGCCTGCCAAAACGATCCTAAAAGCAGAAATTCGCCAAAGAAGGTTATGTTTTCCGTCTGGTGGGATTTTAAAGGAATTGTGTTTTTGAACTCCTTCCGAGGAATGAAACCATCAATTCAGACAGATATTGTGGTCAGCTGGAGAAATTGGCTCATTCAATTCAACAGGAACGCCCTGAATTGGAAAATCGAAAAGAAGTTGTAATTGAGCATGATAACACAAGACCGCATACAAGTTTGACCACTCGCTAGAAACTCTTATCACTGGGTTGGGAGGTTTTGCCGCACCCACTGTATTCCGCACCCACCCCATCGGATTTTCACTTATTTAGATCACTGCAGAATTCCTTAAACAGGAAAACATTCGCCAGTGATGATGACATCAAATCGTTCCTAGACGGCTTTTTTGCTGACAAAGGCAAAGGTTTTTATGA
>MQRK01191981.1:125215-138434 GCA_001938485.1 Girardia tigrina | reverse complement strand
TAGTTCAGATTATAATGGGAGATATTGAAAATTGATTGATGGATCTAAGTGAAAGCATTACTGTTGATCATCATAAAGATGATAAAAATTGTGAATGTAATAAATGTTCTGCCAAATGTGTTGGTTCTCTTAACTGCCCAAAATCCCGACAGCCCAAAATTCCAAATGAATCCCACGCAATACAATCTATAATTCAAGCGTAAAGGAACATGGTGTGCTCTGACGAAACATCGCGTCATCTCACCTTTATCAATTTATTCAACACCCTAGATAGATATCATGATACTAAAAAAGAATGGACACTCTTTGATTGCCTAAACTGGATCAACACAGGTGATAAAGAGATGGATTTACATCTTGGTGGACCAAGAATCAGAATTCAATCAAATACCTGAAAGGCATTGGCTTATAAATTCCATTTGTCACCAACGAGCTAGGTATTTGTTTAAAAGTTCACATATCCAATGATTCCATGATACTAAGTGAACATTCAATTGACAATATAACTTCCCACTTGCACAAAATCTATAACAAAATGAAATTTGACAAATGGAGCAAACAAAGGATGGCTGGAATGACAGTCATTGGCAGAACACAACTTCAGCTCCAAAGTACTATACAACGAGTCACTATCCACCGAGGAATGGCGCTTTTTACACAGCGCAAGGACTAATAATTTACCAACCAATTATAAGCCGAAAAAAACAAGATAACAATCGATGTGCAGGGCATGTGGTGAAGATATAGAAACACAGATCCATGTTCCATGTTTGTGTAAACCCAACAGCACTCTAATACAGGCGAGATATATTGCAATCGCAGAAATCGTCACGGATGCTTTACTTGCAGAGAAACCAATTTTAAAAATCATCATGAATCGAGAGTGTGATGGGTCTGAGTTGGGAAGCCGGATTGATTTACAAGTCTATAACCATGGAACCAAAGAACTCTGGCTTATAGATATAAAAACCCCTTACGATACAATGAAAGCACTTAAAGATGCCAGAGATAACAACAAAAAGAAATATAGATATAAAAACCCCTTACGATACAATGAAAGCACTTAAAGATGCCAGAGATAACAACAAAAAGAAATATAGAAGTCTGTAAACTGAAGCAAAGGCGGCTCATAAAGGATGGACTGTAATATTGGGAGCCATTGTTGTCGGCTGTTTAGGATCTTGGCTCGCCGATAATGACAACCTGCTTAAAATCAAATGACATCTTTCAGGTACAACTATAAAAAATTTAACCAAAATGTACATCGTGTCGAATATAAAATATTCCAACTCGGCATGGTATAAACACAATACCGGTCAATATAACCCACTGATGTCAAATGCGGTGACGACAAATCTTACCGACACAGTCACGGCAGATGCACCAGTAGCCGGTTAATAACAATAATCTCTAACACAACTCAAAGATGCTCTATACAGCGGCCATAACTTTGAGCATTCAATATATCTTTACATATTTCAACTTGAAATTTTGTCACAATTTTCTTCAAAATTTGCGTACTTACTCATTCTTGATGACAATAAGTGATTATGTAAAAATTTGATCGAAAAAACCTTTTTAACATCCCAAAATGGGATAAAAACGGGAAATTCAGAGTTTCAGAACAATATTAATGGCAAGATATCTACTTATAAATTATAAGTAGTTAATAATAATTTTTATTATGTTTCTTAATTAAAATTTTAAATTTTCGGTCTGCATAAAGAATGAATATAAAAAATTTATTTTTTGATTTAATACTTGTATTTACAATTATTTAGATATTATTGGTTTGTACAAGAACAATTAAAAATCGTTCTTCAGAAATTTACTTAGGCAAAACTTGTTTAAATAATATGTTTATTGTTGTTATTAAATAAAAGTTTCAAAAATGCATTTACAGAATTTTCATCAGAACACAACCACGAACCTAATAAACAAAATGAATAACTAACAGTTTATCTATAAAATCCTAGAATATTTTTCGCATTCCAAGAATATTATTTGAATGATCCAGAATTATGGTAAGATTTTTATGATGTCATCACTTGTTTTAGGTTATACAAAGATTTTGAAGCTTAATACGAAGACCACAATGACGCCGATTGCATTAAATCAAAGACGACTTCCGACACATTTAGAGAAAGACGTAAAAGAGTTAATAGACAAGATATTAGAAAAAAGATATCATAAAGCCGTGTTAAAGTAGTTGAAATTCTCCACTGGCGGTTATTCTTAAAAAAACATAAAAATTCGAATGAGCTTTTGAAGAATAAACTCTATTACTAAGAAATTTACGGTTCCAGTACGGGATATTTATAGATTATTAGATGCATTGGGTGATTATTTTGTGTTCTTTTCCATTGATTTAGGGAATGATTTTTACTAGGTGGAATTAACAGAAGAATTCAAGTTGAAGGAAGCATTCAGCACAAAATTTGGCTATATTGCTTAAACAGAATACCATTAGAATTATAAACAGCTCCAGCCAGTGCCGGATTAACTTTTTATAGGCCTGGCACAAACAACGCAACAAAACTATAGAGTAGGCCCTCTGAAAAATCAAACTGATAAAAATTAATTGTATAGAAAAACTTACCAAAATAATTGACGAAAATCAAATAAAGCTGTGATAAGAGATTTTTCATTTTACTTGTTATTGGTTCCACTGTTCAAATATTTCCGTCGCGCTTTTAAAGTAGAGAAAGAATCAATGATATCTTGAAAGTCAAGAACTGTCAAGATTTCCGACTCGATGTTCAGAAGAGTTAAGTTTGCCAATCTGTCCTGGCCCATTGTTGACCTAAACGATGATTTTATGCGTTTTAAATGATTGAATGATCTTTCTCCACTGCAGTTACTTACAGGTAAAGTTAAGTAAATACGTAGCGCAATACAAACATTTGGAAAACCGTCTTGCAGATTATAGCGGTTCATTATATTCTACATCTTTTGTGGAGCAACTACAGCTGAGTTTGCTGTACGTGTTTCTGACGATGGAAGGTGTTTTAAAAAAGAGCTCCAATGTATCCATTCATTGAAAAGTTCGTTATTTACATCAGCTGAATAAAATTCCTCAAATGATTTTATTGCCTCTGTTGTTTTAGTGCTGCTGCTATCTCCTTATAAAAATGAACAACGCCGATCAACTGCTGAATAGACTTGTATTCTTTGGCTCAGATCAGCTACAATGGCGTCAACTATGACATAAAAGGTGTCAATTTTAAACTTGTCTCTATTTGTCAAAACAATAACTGGTTCACCACTGTCATCTGCTTTACGTTTTGGAGGGCGTGCTCGTTTTTCTTCAAAGTCTATAGTTTTACTGCAGAAATTATTGGATTGTTCATTGTATTGCTCAAAATTATGTCTCTGCAAGGTTAGAAATTCCAGCAGTGACTTTAAGAGAGCTACAACGGTGCCAAGATCTATTGTTTCTGATTAAAGAAATTTAGACGTTTCATTTATTCGCTCTAATATGCTGTTCCAAAAAGATGTTAAGAAGGCAGTTTTACGTTTTCCCACTTTTTTAACCAAATTGACAGCTTCTGCTCTAGTTTCATTTTTCTGCAATCTGTCATTTCCAAGTGTTTGCAGTGTTGATTTATATGCATTGTAGTGCAGTGATAGACTACGAAGTGCACCCGCACGTGCTGACCATCTTGTGTCACTCAAACGCTTTGGAAGGCGCGCACGAATTTTATCTTCCGGCGCATTTTGTCTTCCACATATGTCTTCATTTTCTACTGAATTTTTCAAAACAGACCATCTATAAGTGGATCCTGACAAAAACGTGTATAAATTTTGAACAAATGAAAAATAAGTTTATGCATCTGTACACGACTCAGCAGTAGCAGTACCCGACAAATTGAGTGAGTGAGCCATACAGGGAATGTATGTGGCTGTTTTGTTTATTCTTAGAAAACGAGCTTGAATTCCGGAATATTTTCCAGACATATTGCTGGCGTTGTCATAAGTTTGTCCTCTGCAATCATTCATGTTAATTTCAATATCATGAAATGTGCTTGAAATTATTTCAAACATATGAAGACCAGTATGAGATGAAATTGGAACAAATTTCAAAAATCGTTCAATTGGTTCGCCATTGCTGTGAACATACCTAGCTGTGAACGTTAACTGATCAGTATGTGAAATATCTGGTGTTGGGTCGACACTGAAAGAAAAGTATTTAGCTGTTTGAATTTCAGATATAATTGTTTTCATAACTTTTCCTGCCATCAGTGCGATAAATTCTTCGTATGTTGTAGAATTGTTGACACAACCCGTTTTAAAACTTTCCTCCAATAACTTCTTTCACTTTCAAGCCGTTGAACAATATGCTTATCAAGAGTCTGTACTTTTGACAGACGTGTTGCATAAGTTGTCAGTGCCCGTTTTTAGAAAAGGATTGTCACATCAAATTAAAAGTGAAAAAAACCTTGTTAACCACAATCAGGAAAGGCTTTGGTTCAGAATAGTTTTTTTGATGAATAATTTTTTATTCTGCAAATAAAATTTTGCAACAAATGTAGTCACCGTGCATTTGATATTTCTTTAAGTTAGATGACTTTCTTTATACTTTGTATTTAGTGTTCCTTAAAATTCTTATAATTCTAAAAGTTTTTTATTTTTTTTTCAAATTATATTATTTAATGATATTTATATTCATTCATATAGAATAATTATTTATATATTCAAATTATTTTTTTCTAGGTGGAATTCAGAGTTTCGAAAAGATCTATTAACAGTGAACGACTTCCTTCTCTTCTCAAAGTAATATAAATTTAAAATTATATTTATCGAAATAAAAATATATTTAAATGAAAACGAAACCATTTTATCAAAAATAATTTTAAAGTTATTTTTATGCCAGGATGTATCAAATTTTATCCTGTCTCACAGATCAGATCAAAATGCGATAATTAAATATTTAGTTTAATGAATTTTATTTCGGACTAATCATTTTGAAAGTATACAATAATGATCTTTAATAAATAAGAGAAGTTTAATACTCATTATTATTATTATTATTATTAATACACAATCGCCAACAGCTAAAATTCTCTTTCAAATTATAATTTCAATATAATTTTCTAATTTTAATAAATATTCAAAAAATAGAACAACCACTATTTCATTATTTATGTAATTCTCGCAATTTTCGATATTATTTAAACCAGGGGTCTCAAACACGCGGCCCGCGGGCCGCATGCGGCCCGCTGCGTTATATTTGGCGGCCCGCAACGAAAAAACATAGATTTATAATTTAACCAAACTTATTTAACAATTAAAATCATGATTGGCTTGATTTCACAGTAACATTAACTTTAGTATTTTAATGTAAGAAAGCAGCATAATGAATGCTAAAATATTAAAATAAAATCTAATGATCCTTAACTTTAGCAGTCTAGTGTTTTATAAAATTATAGATTTTCCTTTTAACATCTAGATTTATGTGTTTGCATTATTGTATGAAAATTTTTCAGTCATGCGGCCCTTATGGTTTTTTTTGTCACACACGGCCCTCATTATAGCTTGAGTTTGAGACCCCTGATTTAAACGAACTAATTTCTTTTATTTTCAATTCATAGTTTTACTTTAATTCATCTCCCTATCCAGACCAGATTCGTCATCATCCGAATCTAACTCCGTGATATAATAATCTAGGTGTTTCCGTCTCCTTCGAATGCGCACCTCTTTGTCGGTTCCAAATTCATCGTTTTCTGAAATGGACTCAATCCCGATTGCGAGATGCATTTAATTTACTGGATCAACTCTTCTCGGCCACAAATTGTTGATATGCTTAGGAAGACATGCATCCCCTCACTGAACCAAATATTTCCAATACGACAACTTTTTATTATTGTCTCTTTCAACTAGTGCTGGGTGTACCCTGATTGTTGAGAACCGGTGCACCGGCGGAAATAATTTAAATAATTCTTATACTGTAATTTAAGTAATTTTAAAATAATTTTTAATAAAAACTTTTTACATGAAAATAAGAAATATCGGTGCACCGAAAAAAAATTTTGCAGCGGTGCAGCGGTGCACCGGAACATCGCGCCTAGCCCTACTTTTAACCATTGTTGATTGCAACTTGTGATGAATTTTGGTTTGACCCAGACTAACTTGTACTTGCAATAAGCTCTACCCTTATCTGTTGAATTATCCTTCTTTCCTATCTTTAGACCTGATACCTCTTACATCCGACTTTAGGTTTCCTTGCCAACAGCTGGTGTGATCGTTTACCACCAGAGCTATTGATATATTTGATTTAGCAGCAATTCTATGATTGTTCTGTAATTTCTCTCAACAATTCCACTGAGCCGATTGCTAGACTGATATATAAACTTCATTAAATCCACAAACTCCTTCGAGTAGAATATGACGTAATTATCCACCATAAGTTTACAAGGAGCAAAATATAGCATACATCACTGGTGCAATCGAACTACTACTTTCGTCCCGAATTTCCCTGCAAAACGCAAATCGAGATGGTCCACAGTCAATCAAACTCAGGAACTTTTTATCAATGAAATTTTCATCATCAATAGCCAATCTAAACCAAATCTCCTTCACAGATAAACTACCTTTCTCCCATTTAACCGACGTCGGATCGATAGATTGGCACTGTCGATATCCTGAAATAAATTTTTATATATCTTTATCGGTCACTCTAAAATACTTCTTCTCTTCTTCACACAAATACTTCATTCTGTTCGTTCTGAAATGACACCTTTGATGCCATTTTTCTAATTTCTGTATCTCAACTGGCATCGCCACACCACATACACTGATGGAACAGCAGTCACGACGTCAGTTCTTCATTGTGTCGTACACCATGCATTAAGTGCCTTAACAAATACCCAGTCTCCAAACTCCTACTGGCACAGCTGGTTAGTCGCCAATGTTCCTATAGAGCAGTTTACTGGAGCTGGATGGACTGAAAAGAATTTTCGATTCTATCACTTTTCCAACATCTGTAATATCAATTGAGCTTCATGAAAAATACTACCGAGCAAATAAAAACGATGCTGATTGGGAAAATTCCGAAGATCAAGTTTTTTCACCGGAAAACTTGCCCTACAGCTACCAAAGTCGACATTCTCTATTTGTTTTTTTATTACTTCTCGGTCAAATGTCTCTTATTGATATTTCATGGCGGCGTTGCTGGACTAGTGCACATGTTATCGTTACGATTTCGTTATTTGAAATGGAGTTTTTTGTGCCTTCGAAGTGATATGACTCGTTTATTACGTTCGGGAAGTTCTGTAAGAAAAAACTGTGTAGGATAAGACACGATTGAACAGATTTATTATGCACTCAATGCGGTAAGCAGAGAATTCAAATTAGCTTTTTGTTCCTACAGTTGAAAATATTCAAAGAAATTTACACCAAGTATTGATTGCGTCAAATCTGTAAGGGACTGCAAAAGCTCTGGTTGGAGTACTAATAACGAGAGTTTGAACATTGCAACATGATTCGTTAAACATTCGAGTAGAGTGCCAGGTGAGTGAGTGTCAGGTGCTCAGTAAGTCGATGATGTGTCTTTGGACAAGACCGTGGCTGGTTGATCAGGAGGCTTGAAGTTGGTCGCGAGGGAAGTGTTGTGTTGAGAACTACTTCTAATACCATATTTTATGGGTGGATGTCGGTCTTATTTCGAGCGCGATCCATATTCTCGTTCCCTAATAAAGTTTTGAACTCGAATAATAATGAATCGAGTGCATCGAGGAAAAAATGTTTAAAACGAAAAGAAACGTTTATTGAGTTTCTAACAAGTAGTACATTTCAGGAATATGATATAAATTATTTTTTCATTTCAGGGTACTGATTTATTTAATTTTTTGAATCCAAAGTCCTTATTTATGTACTTCTTTTTTACCCCTACTAAAAACGTTATTTATATAAACATTATCTAAAACCCTAAAACCTTAAACCATACTTTGCTGTTGTTCTTCGGATAAATTCATGTTGATAGTAAGCGCCGATCCGCTCAGCACGAACGGAAACATCATGGCTGCATCATTTATCTGTTGAACAATAATCGTCATTGAAAATTGGCGTTTCCACAATTCCCATGATTTGTTCCCACTGAATTTGTTCAAACATTCCAGGATTATTTTAATTTTCGACATTGCCCGAATAGCTTGTAATAACGATAAGGAAAAAATAAAACAACGACAATTTCACAATTTATTAAGTTCAAGTTATTAATTCAATTTATTAAGCTATTATGAGTGACTTTCTTATGTCTGAAATCATAGAGAATGGAAGTTAACATTACACTGAATACCTTTTACTTTTTAATTTTGTATTATTAAAAATACTTTGACATGATGGATGCAATTCGTTGACATGATTGATGCATAACGATATCACCTAGGTTACGGTCACGATTTGAATAGTTGATACTATAATGGCTGATAATATAATATAATATAATAATATAACATATATATATATACATATATATATATATATATATGTGTAATATTTGCACACATAATGTACACATTTTCAAAAAATCGATATATTAAAATGTTTTCAAAAATGTTGATATGGAATCCGACTATTCATATAAGAGTTCCTATCCAAGTTCATCAGCACTTTTTTGATATAATATATCCTTGGACCTCTATATCCTATGGGCATTCGGTCCACATTACACTATAAAACACAACATATCAATAAAGCAATAGGTATTGATTTTTTTTCAAAAATCTAAGATCATATTCAGACTCTTGACCTATAGGTTTCTATCCATTTGTTCAAATAGATTTTTTATATTTTGCTTCCTTGGGCCTCTATACCCTATGCGCATTCGATACACAATGGGCATTCTGCCTCATTGTAAAGCGTTCTACACTACTTTGAACTTTAAACTCTATTAAATTAAAAATAAATAAATATATCAAAATTATAATTCCACAGTTGGGTAGAGAAGCACAATGTACACCAAACACATGATATCGATTTTTCAAATTAGCACTTTAAAAAATTTTATGTATTGATTTTTGCACTTTTGCACATGTGCAACCTAGATAGCACTGCGCTAGAACATTAAAAATGTGCGGCACAATGTGTAATATCGATTGGCCATTGTAAAATATCGATTAGCACATGTGAAGTATTGATTAGCACATATGCAAGTGTTGATTAGCACTTTTTCATGTATTTTGATGGTTTTTAGGTGTTTTGGATGATCGTTAAGGTGTTTTCGATGGTTTTTAAGGTAACAGTGATGGTTTTAAGGTGTTTTCGATGGTTGCCAATGTGAACGGAATCGTTTTTAAGGTGATAGGAACCAATGGGAAGCGTTGTCAAGCAAATGGAAACCATTACTGCCTAGGCTAGGGACATGGAGACCAATCAGAAGCGTTTCTAGGGTAATTGCAACCGTTGCTAAGGTACAGGGAACCAACCAAAAGCGTTGCTAAGTGAACCGGAACCGTTGATATGGTAACCGTGACCTTTGCTAAGGAAATCGCGACCATTACTATGGTGTCCGTTGTCATGGTAACCGTTTACATGGTAACGGAGACCCCCTGGGGGGCCTTGTGTGTCGTATGCCCATTTTTCGAAACAATAAATAATAAATTATAATAATTACGATTTTAAAATTAAAACAGAAACTTTCTAAGTCGAAAATTCAGCTCACCCGAAATATATAACGAGCCTTTTTCTAGTATTAAATATCATTTTTCAATATTTATGTTAGTAATTAATTTTGGTGGATTACCCGTTATCTTCAGACTAAATTTAAATTAGTTTTAAAACTTATCTATGATGATAAGAAGTGATTATCAATTCTTATACATTTGAGCGACATCTAGTCTTCTCTGAAAACCGATCGAGAATCATAGTCTATTGGATAATGGAAGCATTATTACTGAACAAAATTTAAAATGTAAAAAGAAAATCGAAGAAAATGATTTGCAAATTTTGTGCAATAGGTTTGGTAATTATTGGAAGAGGGTTATGTGTAAGACTTTATTAATAAGATCAATAGATTTGAAAATTAATATTCAAGTTTCACACTCGAGTTCTCTGTTAAACATTTCAAATAGATTCTTAATGGCACAATTGATTACTTAATTACTAAAATAATTGTGGGAAAATGGTGTTCAATATTTTTTAATCTATTCAAGTGCATTGAATTTGATTTAATTAAGCTCAACCTATCTTAGTATTCAATTAATCATAGTGTCTTCATGGTGTTAACTTCTGTCGAACTTAAACTACTTTCTGAAACAATGAAAGAGAAATTCAGAGAAGTTGAAATTTAAAAATGCCTCTATTTTCTTTCACAAATTTACAAAAAATATTTCAATAAATTATTAATTAGAGATTTAAAATTCCTTGCTAATAAATATCCTTAGAGAACGATATACCGAGTTGCTGCTGTTGCGAAAATAATAAACAATAAACAAGTATCAAGGATCTGATGAACTCTTTAGGAAACCTTTCATAAGAAATCTTTAATTTTGCTTAAAGTAGAATTTGGTAAAAAAAGTGTTTCAACAAACATTAAATAAACATTTATGTTTTAAAAGTAAATATTAAATATTGTCTTATTAAATTTCTAAGGGATGCAATTTTTTTTCATTATAATTTTACTATAAAGTATAACTTCATTTTTTTATTTCAGAAAATTACTTCCCAAGGAAAGGTTATTAAATATTCATTATATTGTTTACATATATATATATATATGTGGTATGTATATTTATTATGGATAAAAAGAGGACGACGCTTTTCAACATCATATATTAAAATAATACTTTAGACATGACTTTACAATAATTAAAAATCATTTTAACAATAGATCATTAGATTAAAATAAATTTATTTTATAAATCTTAAAAATTAAGTAAAAATACACTAAAAGTGATGTGAGGAATATTTGGTGTGTGGATGTTTTTGTGTAGTTTTTGTATGTTTAAATGTTGTATGTTGATTTGGGATTGTGCTTCTCCTAACCAGATGGATTATCAATATTTAATTTGTTATAATCTGAAATTAATTTATTTAAATTTAGATTTAATATTCAAATTTTTAGTTTTTATTATTGAAACTTTTAAATAATTTTAATGATTTTATTTTTGTAAATTTTTAAATAATTAAAATCAAATTAATGTTTAAAAATGACTATAAAAATATTTTATTTTAGCCAATCAAATTTAAATTAAATATTTTTAAATAAAATAATCTTCTCAAGTTAGTTCAGATTATAATGAGAGATATTGAAAATTGAGTGATGGATTATAGTGAAAGCAATAATATTGATCATCATAAAGATGATAAAAATTGTGAATGTAAAAATTGTGAATGTTCTGTCAAATGTGTGAGTTCTCTTAACAAGTGATAAATTCCATTCTCGCAAACCAATCATTGACAGATATCACTTGATCGCAAAGCGGGCGCAGCACGGCTGCAAAACCCTGATGTTGGTGGGGTATCTGTGGATAGTAGGAAAATAAAAAGGGATCCCGACCTCATTTTCCCGGGATTTCAATCGAATAAAACAAACAAATTTTTATTAAATTATAAAACTAAATCATAAAAAAGTAAAACATTTTTTTTAATTAAAATCATTCTTTCGTAAACTAAAATCAATTTTTAGTAAAATAAAATTCTGAAATTTGTCTTATTATTGATTTTATAAAAAATGAAAGATAAATCTGAAAATGAAAAACATTTTCTGCTAAGTTCCTTTTTATTGAGGACAGTTAACACAATATTACTTCTTGCAAAATATTACTTACAAGATATATGAAATATTTATAATATACATGATAGATATATTTAGATATACGTTTAGTCTCTTTAGGACCAGTATTAATAATAATTTCATTATTATTCTTCATTATTATTCACTTTGTCTCCGGGCAAATTAAATTTTTGAAAAAAAGTTATATAAATTTTGACTCCTGGGATCCCGACCTTATTTTCCCGTGATTTCAATGCCTCAAAATCACCGGGATTCCTGGATTGGAACCTTGATTGCCAACTCATAATCAAAACAATAATCGATTTCACCATTTTAAATTTATAGTTTCACAATTTTTCACACATTAAAACAGAACAAATGTTTTAACTATTTTTTTCCGATATTAATTTTTTTATTCATTTCAAAATTTCGTTAAAGTTGATTTAATTTGCGATTGGAAAATTTCTGTTGATAA
Source organism: Girardia tigrina (assembly GCA_001938485.1). Taxonomy (NCBI): domain Eukaryota; kingdom Metazoa; phylum Platyhelminthes; order Tricladida; family Dugesiidae; genus Girardia; species Girardia tigrina. The sequence continues at coordinate 126,246 of MQRK01191981.1, read as the reverse complement.
AGGTTTGTGAATTTTTTGACGAAAGAGCGATTTTACTGAAACTAATTATTTGTAAAAGGAATGAAAACGATTTCTATTATTTAGAATATTTTTTTATTGCGATCTGTATAGAAGTAACCTAAAACTCAAATAAATAGATGAACCTGAAATTACTCCTACTTTATAAAAATGACAAAATAAAATAAAACTATAAGATCAACTTTAAATAGTATTTAGTTACTGGACTCTAATAATTAACACTAGTATGCAAAATAATAATAACCGTTTGTGATAATTTCTTCTTGTATAATGAAACACGACTAAGTCAGTGAATTGACAGGAGTTTAGCTATACACACAATTCACGGTATAAATGTCAAAATCGAGTTAATCGGTATACTTTATTTGATGGAATAGAATTAAATAGTTTTTATGTCGAATTGTCACTGAATTAGATGAATTGATTAGGCATCCTGTCGTAATCTTCAGTTATTTGGCAATAGTAATCGTCAAATACAATGATGTCGTTCGTTAACTGAAAAAACAGATGCTATCAAGAATTCTGATAAATTGGTCTTAGTAATACTTTACAAAAGATTTATTATTAATTTTTTTTATTGATTTTTTAAAACTATATTCAAATACCACATGGGGTATTTGAATTATAAGATAATTTAATTAATCAAGTAATTAATTTGTTTTTTTTATTCTTTTTTACAGAAAGTATATATATATATATTGTATATATATATATATATACAATGTAACATAAAATCTATATAATAGGGATAAAAATAAGACGACGCGTTTCGAGATAATAAAAATCCCATCATCAGGTCACAAAATGTACCAAGCAGGTACACTATATGGAAACATGCCGAAAATAAATAAAATTTATCCAATAAATTATTGGATGAAAATAACTTTATTTCAGTTTTCCTTAAAATTAAGAGGGATGCACTAAATGCAATCAATCTCATTCTCGCAAACCAGCCATTGGCAGCTATCAATTGCCATTTGAGAAAACGATATGTTTTCTCTATCGTTCCGTAC
>MQRK01191981.1:110949-121827 GCA_001938485.1 Girardia tigrina | reverse complement strand
AAAGTCTGTATTCTGTAATCTTTATTATGATGTAATAAAATTCAACTTGTTTCTGATATTATAAAATAATTTCTAAAAATTCTGAAAATTTCTTGTATTGCCGATATATTGAAAAATAACTTAAAAATAATAAAATATAACGTTTTTCAAGCATTACCAATGCACTAAAAAGAGGAAAATAATTTTTTTCTAGACATGTGCGAAATTTTATAACTAACCAAAAACGTGGGGCATAGAAATGATAGATTGTTACTAAAAAGCAGTAAAGAGGAAATATCAGTTACTATTAGCAGTAATTCAGAAATCCGCCCCACGTTTTTGGTTAGGTATAAAATTTCGCACATGTCTAGAAAAAAAATTATTTTCCTCTTTTTAGTGCATTGGTAATGCTTGAAAAACGTGGTTGTTTTTATAAAAAAAATTTTTATTAATAATATTATTAAACATTTATTTTCAAAGAAATTAAAGAATTTTAACAACCAAAATAATGACTCAGTTAATTATATATTTAATGAAATCATAAAATATTAACAGCAAAAATAATAACACTTCAATCAATTATGTACTCTCCTTTATTGTTCACTAATTCTTCCCATCTTTCCACCAGTTTATTGATTCCATTTCGCCAGAAATACTTAGGTCGAGTCTCGAAGAAGTTGTTGAGTCAATTCTCAAGATGATCCTGATTTTCGAAGCTAAGACCCCTCATTTCGTTTGAAAGGCAGCGGAAGAGCAAGGAATAGGGATGATGTTGAAGAACCTCCCAACCGAGCTCTTGGAGTGCCATCTTGACAGTTTTTGCGCTGTGTGGTCGAACATTGTCATGGATGAGGATCACCTGGCCTTGTCGATCCGGTCTTTTTTGTTGAATTGCCTCATTGACTCGATGTAATTGGGCTTTATAGAGTCATCTACTGAGTAATTCTTTTCTACAGTCATGTTCTTTCCAAGCATTTCCCAGTGGATTACACCTTCACAATCCCACATACGCAAATCATTGTCTTCATCAGGTACAGGTCTTTTTTGATCCTGGGCTTAGGCTTCTCTCCAGGACTCACCCACTCTTTCCTTTCCTTCATATTAACATAGAGACACCATTTCTCGTCTCCAGTGACGATTCTGTATAAGAAACGTTGCCTGTGGCCATGGGTTTCTTGGTGTCGAGCGAGATTTTAAGCAGCAATGTAATGCCGCTTATTCTTCTGTTTTTGGGTGAGTTCGTGCGGGACCCAAGCTCCAAGCTTTTGAGTGAAACCCATCGACTGAAGGTGGCGTGAAATTGTCGCAAAATCACAATTCATCTTTTTGGCCAATTCTCTGCATGTCTGGCGGCAATCTTCCTTCAAAAGATCCCCGAGTTGGTCCTCGTCCATCTCGACTGGTCTTCCGGAACGAGGAGCGTCGTTGAGGTCGAAATTATCGTGTTTGAACCTGGCAAACAAATCCTGAGTAGTTCTCTCAGCTATAGCGTCCTCTCCATACATGACACAAAATCTCTGGTAGCTTCATTCGCTTTTTGACCTCGATTAAAGGCGAAAAGAAGAAAGTGTCGAAAATGCGATTTTTTGTCGACTTGACAATCCATTTGACGGTTCTAAACAAAGACAAAAAAAATAATATAGCCGAAAACTATTACTTTAACATTGTAGAGCATAGTACGGGCTTTCTAATGGTATATACCAATTTGTCAAACATCAAAAAGTCTTTGTAGAACAATTAATTTCATATAACGACGGGAACTTATGCAACAACCCAATAAGTGTATCAGTCTTAATGAATTCGATCGCTTTAAGCGTATTTCATTATGAAAATCGAAACGAATGTCATTTAATCTTTCAAATAATTTTTATTTTTTATTGTAGTTAGAAAGATGAGAATAAGTTTCCTCATGCTTCAAAGATATAATTACCAAACTCTGTTATTTAGCGATACAGATTTTTAAAATGTTAATCCTTAGTATGTATGCGAAGTTGCATCCTCATTGTAAGTAAGGCAACGCATGATTGGGTTACCCTTCCACTAGCTCTGTGACGATTTATTCTACATTATTCAGTACATTATTCGGTACATTATTCGCTTCACATTTTGAAATACGAATAAGTTACAGGGGTAAATTTTAAGTTTTAGGATGATTGCTTTATTTTTGTGGTGTGTTTGGTTATAACATACATCACAACATGCAACCTGTGAGCAGAAGCATTATCATAATGAAAAAGTGTTCTTAGATTTCCAGTCACCACATATATAAATTTTCCAGCACCTGGTAAAAACTTTCTGAGGCGTATCATTCCATAATGACTGAAGGCCGTTCAACCAATGGTATTTTCACCACTTGATCAGCCCTGTCTTAAAAATCAACATTATCTGATCAATCACGCTGCACTCTCACCTAACTATTGAAAAACCTTCCAAATAGCAGGTTTTCCTTTTGATAATTGGTATTTTGTTTCTGGATCCAAACTTGAAATCCAAGATTTGTTACAACATATGATATACCAAGCAATGTGGGACGGCCCAAAATTAAACCAAGCAAATATCGAGTGGCACCAAATGACTTTAGGCGCTTTTTGCTCATTAGTGAATCTACATGGTATCAATTGAATACAAAAGTTCCTGGGACTGAAATCGTAGTGTAAGACAGTGTGAATGAATCAAAATGAAATGCCGATAGACAACTTCTAAATATGACAAAGCTACTCATGCATTTTTCTCGATCATAGCATACGCATCAGCAGGAGGCTTCTCGGTGGTCGCCTCTATAGGGCATGCAGACTAAGTATATTCATCCAGAAAGCATCAATATCGTTGAAGATGCAAAACATCACAGCTAAAAAGGGAATCATCCCTAAAATTTGCACAAAGTCGCTCAAAATTCTACATGGCGTAGGGTCACTTTTGTAATCTTAGAAAATCATGACTCTCCGAATTCCTGTTTTAAGCTGCATATTGATATTAGAAAATACTTGTACATAGCTTTTATTATGTATTTTATTCACATTTTTTAAAATAAAATGATAAAAGGGTTCAAACTATCAAGTATAACGTTAACATTTAATATAGTTTCTTATTGTTTTATCAATAATCTTATATTTCTGAATAATCTCAATTTAGATGGATGAAATTTAAACTGTCCTTCGTATGTTTTAAACATTTTGTTATTGAAAATGTTTTTAAATTATATTTAAATGTTTTCAAAATGTTTTTAGTAATAAATGATTTTTTGATTGTTCGTTCACTTAAACAGAAATTGTATTACTTATAATATATCGAAATTAGATCGAAATATTTCAGAATAAGAGTATCAGACAAATTAATAAACTGAGACTTAGAATCAAGGATAATACCTATATCACTATTTGCATGAATACATTTTGTAAAAATAATGAATTCGCCGATATAGCGAATTCACTATTTTTACTGTTAAAAAATAAGTTAACAAAGAACAACTCGACACGTAACGCAACAACGATAATATTTTTTAAAACTTGTCTATGAAAGATGCTGAATAACACTAATAAATCTTACTGACACAAATGAACCACAATCGCAGTTCTCTGTTGCGAAAATTAAGAGAGTTATTTGTAAGATTGTTATCAATTCTCAGGTTTTTCAGTGATGGATTGCCCACAAGATTTAAACAGAATCTTTAGAGATATTAGGACTTTTGATTCGAGAATAAGTGTAGCGACTGTAATACAGGACGTTTCTTTTTCCGCAGACGGTAACTGGGAAGGAAATTTTTTGTAATTTTATTCCATAAATTAAACAATCAATAGCGCATTGATTATTTTTTATTATTATAATATTTTTATTAATTAATTTTAAATACATTAAATGACGATATTTGAATAATCTCAGGAAAAAATTTAATTTCGAATTGCGCTTGACGAACAGATTGATAAAATAGAAACATCTTCATCTATCTTATTTTGAAAGCAGGATTTCAATGTTTAACAATATATTCCAGCAAACAATTTACAAATATTTACAATCTTCTTTTTCATCAAGATAATTCTTTGAAACACTTTTACACTTTCAGCAGCATTTGAGCAGCATATTCTTATTCGAAATCAGCAAAGAGAAACGTAAGATTTTTCCTTGCTTTTCGACAATGAACTCTTTATTCGATACTTTCTTCGAGACAATTTTTTTTCTTTCTAATAATTCTTGAACAGGAAAAATATTAGTAAAAGGTATATTTTAAGGTAAAGAATCCCGTTCATTTTCGCAAAATAAATAAGCAAACAAACATTCGAAGGCACAATCAACAGTGAAAACGCACACATCAAACGCGAAAGGTTACAAAAGCACTCGAAAAAAACACAAAGTCAAAGATTACAGGCAAAAAAATAATAATAATGCAGTGTCAGTAAGTAGGACAGTACATATTTGCTTATTTTTAATTAACAAATTATTAACTATTGTAAAAACTTTATTTATAGTTAATTTAAAGTAGATAAATATTTTAAATAAAGGTTTTAAAAATGAAAAATAAATAAATAAATAAATGACAAAATAAAATAACAAAGAACTAATGAAACTACATTAGTTAATTAAAAAAAGCGCAAAAAAATCACAGAACACGATAAAATTTCGAAATTAAGTTCAAAAAAGAAAAACTGGATTGTTTGACCGGCCCTGATTTGTTTCTCTTTTGAGACGGTAATGAATTGTGATTTTTAAATCATTGTAATAATATTTTTAATCGATTCTTTTATATTAATAACATTACAATAATATCACAATAACATTACCACTTTCAAATGTCCACGCTTCGATTTGTGAAACATTAGAGATTTTCAAAAGAAGAAAAAAACCTTCGAGTGTATTAAAATTTGTCGTCAGGACACAAACACCATCACCATTCCTCAGAGATTTTACACAAAAAACACAAAGAAAATAACCCGTATTGGTGGAAAACTAAATATACAACTATAAATATTACCATAATTTACTGTGTATAACTCACAACCGTATTGTGATCCTGACGGCTGCCACGGATAACCGTGCTCCTGGCCACTTAACTGTGGGGGATCCGTCCGCTCAGGATTTTGGTGGAACTACGCGTCCCTGTCTTAATTAACCCGAACCGAGCTCGCGTCATCCTCAGTGATTATCGATCTTCGGTGCTCATTATCACCATCCAATGTTGAAAACGACCGATGGAAGTCATTATCGAATTTATCGAATGATTTACCGACGTTATTTTGCACATCGATATCCATTGAGAGTTACCAGATAGAAAAAAAGAGAGAGAAAATAAAAATCGATAAGAATTTACACGAAGTTTTATTTTATTAAATCGTAGAAATCCACAGTATGAATATATCTTCGAGGTTGAGTTGTTTCAGGTTCAAGTCTTTAATTTTTTTGAATTTTTTTTTCTAAAAGATGACACCACTTTTGTTTGTAATTGCGCTACGCCATCCAAATTTGGGGATTCCTTTTCTAACTGAAAATCAAGACAATTTTAATAGTTTTATTTTCACTTTGTTTTGCTAATCTTAGAGTTCAGTTTCAATTTTGTAGTGTGTGTCGTGCTTCTTGTAACGTTTCAATTTGTGTGTTGTGCTTTTTTAAAGAGAATAATAAATTTTTATAAATTTTTACGGGTTGTTTCTATTTACAAAAAAGGTAAATATTTTTCAAATTTATTTATTTGCAGAGTTATATTATTTTTTTAACATACACGTAGTGCTTTATTTCTAGTAAAAAAAGGTTTGGGAACTCATTTTATATCTGTTTTTAACTTATGTCAGAAAGTACTATAATTGAATTTTCCCACTGAACACAAATTTATTTTACAGGAAATTTAAAGACATAAACGTTTTTATAAGAAAATGGGAAACTCAAAGAGTTTATTTATAATAAAAACCGACCTGACTAAAGTTTATGTGGAAAAATCAAAAATATATTCTACTGTATTATGATACTGTACCGTATTAGGCTTTAAAACAACTTCCAGAGTTTTCTTATGTTTTCATCAGACAAATCATCTCGATTTATTTTCTTACCTTGTGAGTTTAGAGCTGAATGTTTGCCTCGAAGCAGCCAAGAGTCTACGTACTTTGTAGGATTAAAATATGTTAGTGAAGAGCCGACCATTCTGATGAATAAAAGTGCCGAGACTGTTTTTGTCATAAGCGAAGCTCTCTTTGGGGTGATTATCAAATTCATTTTTGAGAATCCCCTTTCACACTCGCTGGAAGAAATGGAAATTGTATTAAGAGCATATATCAGAGGAAGAATTCTTTCAGAATATGTTCTTTCCGTATGATAATCACGGAATCCATGAATGATTTCTCTTACGTTAAGTTGCAGCCTGCTACACAATTTCTCAATTTCCGCTTCTCCAAATGTCAACTATTTGTTCATGTTATCTGTTCAATGGCTCTGATCTAGTATGCTAGTCCATTGAGCTAGTTCAACATCCTCATTAGACAGTAATCTTTTCGCAATTGATTCGCTAAGTTTCTCGTAAAAGTCATTTGCATCAATAGGAGGGTCATTTTCACAGTTTCTGTTGTGTAGTACAATTTCATTAAATATAAGCTGCTCAGTAGCTGCTGTTGCACTCCTGTAGTAAGGGCCTGGATTTTCCCTTCGTTCCCCGAACACATGTACGAGTGATTTCATTTTTCGATTCGCTTTGTAAAGATTCATGTTTCGCTGCTGTAGGTCCAAGCTCAATTCAGATAACTCTTGAAGAGCATCACACATCAGACCAAGATCCATCACAAATTCAGTTGATGCTATTTTCTTCTTCAACTCTTCATATGTACATTTCTCATTATTACTTCTTGTGGGATCAGTCATTGCTTCTTCGAAATGATTTACCAGAGCTGCATAATTATTCCACACTACAAACACTGCACGGAAACTTGACGAAACCCATCGCGTACTTAAAACCCGTCCAATTTTTAATAACTTCAAGTAATTTAGCACATAAATGCAGTTCTCTACTATTTCTTGGAGAAGCATGGTATATAACGTATAGCTTATAAAGGAATGATTTAAATCAATTGACTCCTGAAACGTCCTTTACGGTATCTGCTACTGATAGTTCAAGTCTGTGATTAGCACAGTGCCAGAATATCACCGATGGAAATTTATCAGTAAGTAGCTTCTTCACTCCACTTCTGCATCCCAACATGACAGATGCACCATCACGTGTAACAGAAACTAAATAGTTCTTTAAGTATTCTTCACCCATCCCATAATATTTAAGACAGTCCAGAAATGTAGTAAAAATTCCGTTGACTGTGACACTTTGAAGTTCGACTAAGTCCAGAAATAAATTTACTGGTTCTTTCATTTCAGTGCCTTCTATACAACTTCGCAAGTACACTATAAGGGTTGATTTTCCACTCAATGTCGTAGACTCATCGATCATCAGTGACATTTTACTTTTGGAATTAACCACTTCTTCGACCAGCTTCTGTCTCAATTCAGTGCTTATATGGTTCACAATATTAATGCATGCATTTGTCGAATGTAGAATGAGACCCATGTCTATCCCATTCATTTCTTGTAAATCAATTTCCATTTCAAAGTTATTAAATGACTGATTTCCTTTCGCAACTTTGTATGCAGTGCAAAAAATTTTAGCCGTCACTGTTTTCACACATGTCAATGACTTTAAAACTGCGTTTTCAAGCTTTTCCTTAAAAGCTATTCAAACAGGGAAAGATTCAATCACACTAGCAGATTGTTTTGGGTTTTTTAATGATACTCATCGTTATGCTTTAAAAGCAATGAGACGTGAAGAATTTTGATTAAATAAAACTTAGAAAAAGAAATATTTTTAAATTACTGTGTATCATTAATGTTGAATATATTGTTGTTATAACTTTTATATTTTTTAACAAAATTAAAGTTTAATTATCTTTAAAATAAGTTCTGATTTTAATTGAAACATTTCTGATTTTAATTGAAAAACCCTGTATATATATACATCCGTTTTCATATTTATAGGGAATTTCGTCATTTTTAGGGCCATATGTATATTAATATGTATTAATGAAAATTTAAATATTAATTTACCTTTGCAACGTTCTCAACAAATATTTATATTATTAATTATTGAGGTCGAATTAAGTCTGTGATTATATAAATGGAAAACATGCGAATAGAATGAAGCAAATGCGTTCTCGATTGCTCGTCCTATATAATGCGAAAATGTGAACTGTTGGATATATTATTCAAATTCTGAGATTTCCGATGTTTACGTCGAAGAAGACATCAAAAATGTGGACTACATAAAGAAGTCCAACAGTGTCGACTCCAATTTAACTGTATCGAAATCTTACCACATTAACCGTTAAAGAATCATGTCGGAATTTCTTCACGGAATCAACTTCCGCACGCTAGAGAGACTTTGGTGTTTTATTTTGTGAGTACACGATATTGACGAATCGCGTTTGCATTTCTTGAAATTCCGAAAAATACCAATGAATTTGGTAAAGGAAAAGATCACGTTTTGATGGTTTGTTCAGAGAACCATGTATCTGTTATTATTAAATAAAATTTGAAGAACATTTGATTTTTGTTATATGGTTTTGTTTATTTTGTATGTTACGAATTGATCATATATATATATATATATATATATATATATTTATTTATAAAATGTAGTGTAATTTTTTAGTTTAAAAGTTTTAAATTGTAATTAATGTTGGTATCTAGAAAATTCTAAAAAGGTGATTTGTTTAAATAATATGATTGTAAATTAAAAAAGTTTGAATGTCGATTAAAAATACACAGTTGTAATTGAATTTCGAGTTTTCAATTTTTGAATATTATTAGTAATTGAAATTAGGATTTTCTGATGGCATTATTTTATCAAAAACGATTTATCAAAAGCGATTTAAAAATGTTTCCGATGTGAAATTAATCGTAAAACCGATAGAAAACGTCGTCAATTTGAAGTAGCATATTTTCCGAATAAAGTGATCGTTTGGCGACAAAAACTTGAATTTCAAATCCAAACTCTGCAAAATGAGCTGATTTACACGAATGTGTCGAAAGCGGAAATCACAAGCAAAGGCAATTCGAAAGATGCTTTTCAAACGACGAATATTTTGGAAATTTGTAAAATTATATTGGAGAAATGAGAGCTCCAATTGACGGAGAAAAAGAGACAATTTGTGATGGATAATTTAATTAAAGATGTTGCAAAAATTCTGACTAGTAAAACGTTGAATCCGAGTACAATAATTATGCTTTAATTACAACAACTATGCTTTCCATTGGGTGCGATAAAGAAAATAATTCACGATTGTCACATCAATTTGAAGCTGAATAAATCCGCAAAACAGCAATCTCTCAACGTTATTCGAATGTTGATAAAGAAATTGAATGTTCCGATCGATGTCACTCTTTTATCTATCAACATTATTGCGACACAAAAACAAATTAAACCAATCAAACGAGAATTATTGAATTATTGTGAAACTATTTTCTCAGAGGTGCCGCAAGAGCACGATTTAAAGATGGAGGCAATTTTCGAACCGGAAAATAATGATTTATTTAAAGAAAATTTCGAAACGAAATGTACAATCGAATTACATAAAAAATGCAACAACAATGTATATAAACGATAAATGGCGATCATGTGAGGAATATTTCGTGAATGTTGTATGAAGGTTTATTAACCGTCTTCAAATTAAATTATTCAATTCTTGTCATTTTTAGTATTTGACAAGGACACCCAATTTCCTTTTTTCTTTTGTTTCATTTTTATTTTGGTTTTCCTTTGAAGGAATGGTGATGTCAGAGTAATAAATATCCATACTTTTATTTTAATTTGTGGTTCATTTAAAAAAATTAAAAATATTTGTAAATTTTATTTTTAATTTGCATTAAATAAACGGTAAGGATCCTATCATAATGTTCAAAATTTATGTGTGTATATAGTGGACGTTAAATATTTTGCGTGTTTATTGTGTTTATGTTTGTATTTATTGGTACGCTTATTTTTATAATCCCCTATTACTTTGCAAAAGCAGTCCACTTTTATTGGTACGTTTTGCTAATTTGTTTGTATTTGCAATTTTATATGAAAATGGAAACGAGTACATATATACATATTATATATATATGTATATATATACATAAATATATCAATTAAAAAGTCGAATGAATCGATATTATAAATAATATTTTTATTCATGAAATAATTATATAAGAAAAAAAACCTTGCAGTTTTTTGTGGCGAATTGTTTCACAAATAATGTTCAATTCGAGACTTTCTGACTATGGACAATTTCTGTCGATTGTATTCTACATGTATTTGATTCAAGGATTACCGTACGGAATCCAGGCCAAGTTCTTGCCAATTTATATGAGAGCTCGAGGATTTTCTCTCAGTAAATTAGGAATGATGAAACTCCTCTATTTGCCTTTGGTCCTGAGAACGTTCTATGCTCCAATCATCAATTTGTATCTCACCGCGAGGAAATGGTTGCAAATAAGTATCTTCTTCCTTTGCATCAATTGTATTTTAATAGCATTAATGGAAGATCTTAACTTGACGACTTTGACAGTGAACTTTATTCTCATGAATCTCATATGCTCGATTCAAGATGTGGCTTTGGATACGATCGTGTTGACGGTGTTGCAAAATCACTGTGTTAATGAGGGAAATGTTGCCCAAGTTGTCGGTTATAAAGTTGGGGCGCTTATCGGAGGAGGAGTGATGTTGACGATGAGTCAGTATGTGAATTGGTTCAATCTTTTCATGATGATGGGATCATTTTATGCGTTTGGGATTTTTTTAACAATCACTTGTCGAGGATTCTCTAAGGATTATATAAGCTCGTTTTCGATTTTTCATCAAGGTGAGTCAAATTAAACCTATATATATATATATATATATAT
>MQRK01191981.1:81344-93591 GCA_001938485.1 Girardia tigrina | reverse complement strand
ACAAAAAATTATCAATTTAGAACGATGTCGAATGACGAGAGTTTTTCTGAGAGTTGTCCAAAAGACAATTCTGATTGTAATGAAAATAAAAGTTTGAAAACCCATGTTGGTGTTCTTAAAAACATCATTTAAGTATCAAAGAAATATTTGATAATGAAACAGATATTAGTTACTGTAGGGATCATATATAAATAAAAATGCCTGATAATGCGGTGTAAATTATATTATGAGCTAATAATTTTTAATTGATTTTTTTAATTTAAAATTAAAAACTAGTATTTCAAAAAAAATTTTATATACATTCTTTATGCGGACAGAACTCTATTTGGCCAATAGAATTTTTTGTTAACTTTCATAAAAGAGAAAATTACAATGACATTAATATTATTTATATTTATTAATTTATTAATATTTTTTTATCTTTACTTTTTTGAGTAATATAAACTACTTATAATCTATTAATAGATCTTTTTTTACTAATAATGTTCAGTAAAAATATTAGTAATAATAAATTATTAAATTAGTAATAAATTAGTAATTATAATTAGTAATAATAATGTTCAAATTTTCAGAAAACCATTTATTGTCATCAAGAATGAGTAAGTGTGCAAATTTTGGAGAAAATTGATTGAGTAAAAAGCCTTCAAAAATAGGTTTCTAAATTCCGCGAATACATATAAACCTATATAAAAAGTAAGCAAACTAGTAAGTGAAAAAAAGTAAATTTTTTATATCCACTCATTTTTGCAGACAGAACTGTAATTTGCCAACCAAGTTTTAATTAAAAAAAATAATTAAAAAAGCACAATAGAAAATGTATATATAATTTATAACTTATAATTTATAAGTACAGTGCCCCCCAGTAAACCGCGGCTCGTTTAACCGCGTATCTGTTAAACCGCGACAGGATGTATGGATCCCAAAATTTTTTTATTTGTTGGCGTTTTTTAAACCTGATATTATTATTGAAACTCAGTAATAATACATAACGATGCTTATATAATTTTTATTTATTGTTATAATTTTTAAAAACTACAATATAAAATAATTTTATGTTTTAAGAAAAAATTAAGGTTCATTTATTGTTATTCCGGTTGAGGTTTAGTTTTCACCCTGGAATGTTTTCGGTTACCGTAATTTATAAAATATAGATGATATAAATACTTGTTATAGTAAAATTTCCTTTCAAATCATATTCCTAATGAAATTGACTCGTGACTCAGACAAACACAACAGTCAATGGTACTGGAGAGGATAGTCCTAAGGATGATGACGATGTTGGAGTTGTGATTCCCGTTCCAACTGCTGCAGAAGCCATCCAAAGAATTGAAACAGCAATCCTCTACTTTGAAAGTAAGCCGAATAATTTTGCTAAGCTTCTCATGATGAAGAAACTTATTTCTGATATCAAACTTCAAAATCAACCAAAACAGAACAGAATCACAGACTTTTTCAAGTAAATACATAATAGACTAAACATTAACACAAAATGACTGTGATTAAATTTTAGGACTTTATATTTAATTGGAATAAATAAATTTATTGTAACCGTCTTTAGTTTTAATTAATTCGCAGAGTTAAATACATATGAACCATTTTATTATGAACCACTTGTGTTTAGATATTTTTTAAGTAAGCGTTGAGTATGTCTTATTTTAGATGTGTAACTGTCCTAAAATTTAACATTTTAAAAATACCCAATTTTATACTGCTAACTTTCAGAAAACCGCAGGTTAAATTAATGGGTCACAGCACCCGTGGTTTACTGTGGGGGGGGGGGCACTGTAGATCTTTTTCAAATAATATTTCAAATAATAAAAAAAAAATTTGTCGTTCTTAAAGTAAAATTATCTATCGAAGAGAGAAAACTTGTCAATATTATAAAAACCTTTATTTAAAAAAGAGCTGTCAATAGAAAAAATTATATAACCCAAAAAATCTTACCTCCAAAAATATAAAAATAAAAAAGAACACTTGTTATCTACTGCGTAAAGTAAATTATTTATTTGAAAATTTCCCTCAGACTATTTTCTTGTTACAATAATAAATATTGTTAAAGCCTTCTTTGTTCTCTTTATGTTAAAATTTAAAAATTAATATATAATTTATTATTGTATTATCACTGTTATTTAATTTTTTATTCATTTTTGTCTAAAAAGGAGTTAATATATTTTAACTTTTCTGATATTCCATTAGCTCGTGTTTAATAATTATTTTCGATCTATGATGACTGAATGAAGGTTTGAATATTTAACAAATTGTCTTCGCTTTGATGGTCGATCGACTAGAAGTGAGAGAAGACAGGAAAATAATTTGGTTCTTGTTGGTGTTAGAGCGAGCGCAGCTCGGTAATTTCACTGAGACCCAATTATGACCCGTTCTCTAATCGATAACGCCTCGCGCACTGTGGACACTCATTAAATTCACTGATCTGTATCAAGCATTGATCCAAAGGCAGTGTGTCCCATCGATCAAATTCGTTGTGGTTAATAATGAGTTTCAACTCGGCGTACGCCATCGCCTCATCACCAGGTGAGCAGTGCAACTTCAGAACGCCCGAGTGACCACATTTCTTCAGCTCCATACGATCCGACCCTCTCTTACACACAAAACAAACACCACAATCGATATTCAATTTATCGAAAGTGCTCTTTCGTTTCTGTCTATCGAAATCCTTTAGCATCTCGAACAAGTGACTATCATCATCATCTCTCCTTAGCTCGTTCATCACGTTCGCCAGATCTCTGTATCATGCCGCTCCAGTTGAGGTTCTTTTGTCCAATAAACTAGCAACCTTTACGGAAATCGGCTTAATCTGAATTGACGTGTTCCAACTATTTCTCCAGATTCAACAACATCTTCGACAATCAATACATCTTTCCGTTCAACAATCTTTACTTGTCCAGTTGATTGACAAACGACATAACTTTCAACTCGAATAAGATCACCAGAAACCGCCACAGAATTCGGTTTCGTTCGAATTTCGCGATCGATAGTGTTAAGAAACTCTGCAAAGAGTTTGAAAACACATTTCAGGACACAGAAAGTCGTGCGACCTTTCACGTTTCCAAACTTACTTGTATAATGTCTACAGCTAGTTTTTCGATGTAATCTTTGATAACCCCGTGTGGAGTAACAACGTAGAACAAAACATCTTCGTAGAGAGAATCGATAGAAAAGATTGTTATGGTCATATCTGTTCCACTCGTCTTTAATTTCATTACGATCGGATTGTTCAGAATCTTTCAAATTAGCCATTTTCTTTAATTCTTTTAATCTCGATATTAAATCAGCAACAAATATGGACTCTCGAGAAATTGTTTGATTAAGAAAAGACTTATTATCAACAATGTCGTACCAATTGAAATGGTTATGCTGATATTTCCGATTATGGAGTACCATGGATTTCTGAATTTGAATAACTATTTGAACTTTCAATTACATCGTTATTGGATGTGAATGACGGAGCTCTACTGCGTTCTCTTTTTTGTAGCTCTACAGACTCCAGATGAGCATGGATTTTTTGTCGTAACGAAGGTGTAGTGGGTGATGACATTGAATTGTTACCACATTGCAACAATATCATGACCGTTTGTGGAGTCGCTGTGGGAGTCGGCCGTTGTGTCGGCGAACTCTCCCTGGCACTTCGCAACATCGATGGGTGGCGGTTGATTGAGATAAGCAAATTGAGATGCGCTCGCCGAGTCGGTAAAGCGGTTTCCCGTAACACAAAGGAACAAGAGGCTCTTAGTGAAAATGTGTCATCACCCGTATGTGATGGCGTTCGCAATATGAATTCCGAGCCGCCATCTGGCCCTGTCGGATCAACGTTCATCATCATGTCGGTGGGTCCTAAGTAACTGTACCGCATGTTGGTCTACGTGCTACCGATACGCAAGACGGCAAAGATAATAAATTTATTTTTAACATCACACTCAGCAAATTTTGTTGTTCTTTGTCATTTTTTAAACGATCACTCACTTTTTATTATTATTTAATATTTGCTTTATTTAAACAAAGTTTTTGTTTGCCGTTTTTCTTTGATTATTTCATTAATAAAATAAATGTTTTTTTTTAAATTCGCTTATTTCTATTTATCTTACATTGGTGCAATAATTAATTATTTTTAAAAATAATTTTTTTTAATTGTTGATTGATTGGTAAATGCGAAAAATTGATCAATTTCAGTAAGAAATGAAATGAAGCGTGAACTGTTGTTGCTTGAATTATAATGCTTGAAATTGGAACTTGTAAAAAAAATTTGTGAATATAATACTGATATTATGAAAAATAAAGTAAAAGAATTGATAAAAATTTAGGTAAAGAATTGAGACAAAACTTGATGCTCGAGAAACTTCAAATTATAATTAGCAGTTGTGGTAAAGAAATTATTTCAGTGGAACTGTCACCACATAGTACCGTCAAAGATTTAAAGGATGTTATAATTTCAAAAATAGAAATAGAAGATGTTACTTTAATATTTAATAATCAAATATTGGAAAAAGAGGAATATTTAATCGATTATGGCATATTACCTTCGCAAATTAATGCGGTTGAAGTTAAAATACAAGAAAAGAAGGTTGAAAAGAAATTTGAATTAGAAACTGAAACTCAGATTAAAGAGGTTACATTACGATTAATAAAGGAACTTCGACATGATTTTTGTAATGAAGAAAAAATTATTGATTTGCTAAAAGAGATTGATAAATTTGTGGTATCAGAACGATTAATACACTTATTAAAGCCAATTTTAGTAGCACAAGTACATAAAATTACAAGATTTCGTTTAAAAATTCAAAAAATTTTAAAGAAATTTGCAAGTTATTATCGAAAAGAAAATACAATTATACCCAAAATATTTTTAGCACTAGAATACCAGGAAAAGACGTTGTTCATGTAATAGAACATTGGTGCATCAAAGTCAAAAAATTAAGAGAAAAGGTTAAACAAATAATTGTTAAACCAGGAATGATTAAATTGTGGTATCGAAATCAAGAAATGGAAGATGAAGAATATGTCTATGATTACGGTTTATTAGACGGTGAAATAAATAAAATTCATGTATTTTTTAATGAAGAATTCTTATTTGGAAATACTAATAATATGATTGATAATAATGTTTTGAATAATTCAAATGATAATATATTAAATGAGGGACTCGAAATAAAAACTGAACCGTTAGGAGTTCTTGACGATACTGATGATGATGATCAGAATAATGCTATAAAGGAAGAAAGTGTTAACAGTATACAAAAGATAATAACTCCAAAAATTGATAAAGCATTCTTTCAAAAAGCTATGAAGAATATCGATAATATTAACAATGGTAAAACAAAAAATGAATTTAATTTAAATAAAACTTCTAAATTGTGGTGGTTCACTTTATTTTTATTTATTATTTTGGGTACAAGTCGAACTCAAGCGTTTGTAGCATATGATTGCTCACAGACGGAGGTCGGAAAAATATATTCTTTGATGGATGTGGTTGAATGTACGGATTCCTATCCACAACATATTAAAGAGAATCAGAATGTTTTGTATCATTTATATCAATAATCTGGATTTAGAAGAGCTAAAGTGAGAGAATGCATTGTGAAAAGAGCAACTTATGTATTTCATTGTGGAAATTGGAGCCACACATCTATTATAAAAATTGATGCGATTCCGAGACCTGTACAGATCTTACCTGAAAATTGTGAAGCTGCATTTTAAACTAAAGAATTAAAAATTGACGAAACATTAAAATTAGCAGTAAAGGAAGGATCTATAATGAGAGAATCAGTTATTAGAAAAGGTACAATGGAAGCCACCGGTGATTGTGTTGATGAATTGGTAAAACTAGGATGAAAAATAATACAAAAAATAATGGTTTCAGAGGAATATCAGACAGAATTGAGAACATTTGATGGTGCAACCGGAAAACTACAATCACATCCTTTTTGTAATTATAAGTAAACCAGTTGTCAGACTGGAGAAGAGTTTTATTGTATTCGGTAAATTATAAAGATTGTAACTTAGCATTTTTGAAATCAGCAGAATTTATTGAAGCACAAGGAATGCAAATCAGAGAAAGACCCTATATAATGAAACCAAAAAGTCAACAAACAAGAAAAGCTTTTCCAGTAATTCAATTTCACCTGTACAGCAGATTTCAGTAGTTAATTCAATACCTTCGGATGTTAAAAGATATGACAAACCAATAGTCACCAGTTCAAGTTTAACCCAATAAGAAAGAGCGTCTTTCACAGCTTTATTAAGAAAATATGATAAAATTTTTGCAAAACACGAATACGATCTGGACAGAACTCATGTAATTGAACATGAAATAACGTTAATTGATGAAACTCCGATTAAACAAAGACCTTACAAGATTCTGTACGCATTACAAGATGAATGTGATAGACAAATCAAAGGAATGTTAAAACACAAAATCATTAGACCCAGTTTTTCACCATGGGCATCACCCATTGTTTTAGTAAAAAAGAAAGATGGTTCGCAACGTTTGTGTCGATTACAGAAAACTGAATGCTGTTACACGAAAAGATACTTATCCTTTACCTTTAATAGGAACTATGTATGATCGAATGGGAGAAGCAACAATATTTTCAACAATCGATTTGCATTGTGGTTATTGGCAATTCGGAATTAAAGAAGAGGATAAAATGAAAACAGCGTTTACTGATGGGAAAGGATTATACGAATTCAATGTTCTAGCATTTGGTCTAACAGTAGCACCACCATTGTTCCAAAGAGGTGTGGATTTTATATTAATGGATATACTTCATTCAGTAGTGTATATTGATGATATTATTATCTATTCAAAAGACTTTGAAGAAAATTTATATGATGTAGAAAAAGTGCTGGAAAGACTGGAAGCTGCAAATTTAAAAATAAAACCTTCCAAATGTGAATGTGGAAAAACCCAAGTATCGTATGTGGGTCATACAATTTCAAAAGAAGGATTAAAACCAAACGACGATAATATTGAAAAAGTCAAAAATTTTCAAACTCCAAAAAATGTTAAAGAATTACAACGATTTCTTGGATTAGCGGGTTATTATCGACGATTCATCAGAAACTTCTCTCATATAGCAAACCCGTTAAATTCATTGTTAAAGTTTAATAATAAATTTGTGTGGAAAAGATCGCAACAAGAAGCTTTCGAAACTCTCAAAGAAAAACTGATTACAAAACCTATTCTAAGATATCCAGATATGTCAAAACCTTTTATTTTGATGACGGATGCAAGTGGCTATGCCATCGGAGCGGTTCTTGGACAACAAGCTGATGATGAAAAGGATCATGTCATAGCGTATGCAAGCAGGTCATTAAGACCACATGAAAAGAAATATTCAACGATTGAGAAAGAAGCTCTAGCGATTGTATATGGGGTTACTACGTTCAGACAATATATTTATGACAAAGAAATAATTTTGTATACAGATCACAGCCCGCTACAATGGTTAATGTACCATCGAGATTCAGCCAGTAAACTAATACAATGGACATTAAAATTGCAAGAATATAATATTCAGATACGTTATAGGACGGGAAAAGCTAATGCCAACGCAGATACTTTATCCAGATTGGAATCAGAAGATGTTTCGAATGAGGATAAATCCATTCAGAATACTGTAATTTCAGCTGTAAGAAAAATTGCTGACATTGATATTTTTCAAAAGGATCAATCGAATGATAAAAATATTAAAGCATTAATAAAGGATGCCCCACAAATCGAAAATATGAAACAATTAAAACAATTAATTAATGATGGTAAAAAATATTTTGTACATAAAGGAATACTAAAATATTTTGATGGTCAAAATGCGTTGTTAGTTATTCCTAAAAATCATCAACAGATTCTCATGCTTCATTATCACGACGGAGCGTTAGGAGGTCATTTGTCAGTGAGAAAAACATTATCGAGATTGAGACAAAAATATTATTGGGAAACAATGGAACAAGATGTCAAAGAATGGTGTAGAACCTGTAAAATCTGTCTAACTCGAAAAAATACCGGAAAAAGAAGAAAGGTACCTTTAAAACCTATGCCTGTACCTTTAGCCCCGATGGAATTCTGTGCTATGGACATTATTGGACCATTACACCTCACTACCAATGGAAATATGTGCTCGTTTTCTGTGATTATTTGACAAAATGGGCAGTTGCAATTCCAATGCCAAATCAAAAAGCTGAAACAGTTGCAAAGGTATTCGTTGAAGAAATAATATTTCTGTATGGAACTCCAAAGAAANTATTAACTGATCAAGGCTCAAACTTTATGAGCGAATTTTTCAAATGTGTTACAGACTATTTTTCAATAACAAAAATTAATACATCGGCTTATCATCCTCAAACTGATGGACTTGTCGAAAGGTTTAATGGAACAATACTGAATATGATTGCGTCTTATGTTAATGATGGACAAACTGATTGGGACGTTCATTTGAAACCATGTGTTTATTCTTATAATAATGCTGTGCGTCCCAGCACACAAGAAACACCTTTTTATTTAATGTACCTTCGAAAAAACAATATGCCAATTGATTTGAATTATCAACAACCAGAATCTCATGCCGTCGAAGTCCCTAATTACAAAATGTTAATGCAAGAAAGAATGCAATTAGCTTGGGAAAAAGCAAGTTTAAAGATCAAATATAATCAAGAAGAATACAAAGAAGCTTACGACAAAAAGGCTAAAGATCATGATTTGAAAATTGGAGATCTAGTTTATTTGCATAAACCAGAACCGAAAAAGGGCATTTCAGCTAAATTACAAAGACCGTTCAAAGGACCGTACAGAGTTTGTGGATTTACGACGACTAATGTTAGACTGCAGCCAGCTAATAATAAAAATGCAGAAATCATAGTAGTACATGCAAATAGATGCAAAAAGGTATTAAAGTCTGAGGAACCTCGATACAATTTTCGATCCAGAAAAGATAAATCAAAAAATGAGAATCAAAAAATGGATAAACCAAAGAAAAGTAAAAATTGTAATTATCTATCAATTATCCCTTGGATTTGTTGGCTTACCATACCTTTGTCTCAAGCTCAAAATGTTAATTATTTTCCTGCAAAAACGGAATTACCAATGCTGAATCAGTTAAAGGTTTTCTCATCCTATAATATGATAATTTGGAATTGTCAATGTAAATTAATTGAAATATTTCAGTTAACACTAGAGAAGGGGAAATCATCAAATCAAATAATGTTAAAAAATACAATAAAAGCAGTTATAATGCGAGATTTAAAAATTGATTACCCCTATACATTTCGAATCAAATATTGGGAGAATGAAAACGCCACTGGAGTTGAACCGCAATATATTACGGTCATGACAGTTTGGACAAAGAGATGGTCCAAAATGTTGACCATCGAACCTACATGGTTGAGTGTCAGTATCAACCTAAAATCAATCAAATTGATAAAAATCATTTTAAAGTATCAAAAAGATTCCAGACTGTTTTCTAAAAGAATAATGTATCCAACTAAGTTTCTCAAGATCGATAATCTGGAAATTAATAAACAATATGTATTTAACATAACATATTATGAAGCGTATTTAGACGATGATCTACAATATTCAATGCAACATTGGAACCTTGTTTATGCTAAAAGTTATACAATGGATATCATTAATCTGACAAACCAAGTTCAAATTACTATAACGAAGAATTCAATACAATTTCACAGAAAATCTCAAAAAAATGAAAAAGTAATCATTTCCTCAACCTTTATGGGAACCGAATATATGATAATATTAAATCAATCAATAACAAGAGAAGTCGTAAGAGATCTAAATTATGGAGAAGAATATGCCATCAAACTTCGATATGTATCATTCTTCAAAAGTGACAATTGTTGGAGAACTACTCTCGTTGATCTCAAGAAGCTTATGATACCATCTACCTTCGTTAATGAAAGCAAGCTCTCAACAGTCGAACAATCACCAATTACACTCTCTTCTAAAAATCTAAAAATGCAATCGAACATTACTGTTACAAAAAATGAAAGTCTTTTGATCAATAAAATAAACTTTTATTCTTATCTCCACTGATTTTAATTGTATCTTCGACAGTCATCGTCACCTGTCTAATTTTCCTAAGTGGAGCAATTCTTTATATCAAATCTTGTGTTGCAAAGGATCATCTTGAACCTGAAAGGAGTGCAAAGGTATGTATCTTATGCTGGTATGAAAACGACGAAAGTAACACTTAATTTATTGTATTTAGTGACATTTTATTTTATTTTATCTTATTTTATTTTATTTTATCTCGTTGTGCCATCTGTATTTTCATAAAGTGCAAAAACAATGTAATGTATCATGATTGAAGGAGAGAAAAATTTCTCTTTAATTTGTAAAAAACATCAATAATAAATTTAATATATATATACTATATAACGTAATAAATTTTGCCAAAAAAATTTAAATAAGAAAATTTTCAAATAATCTCACGTTTTCCAAACCAATGAAACAGTCAATGCTTCAAAAGTCGACTACGAGATCCAGCAAAATCTACGCGGAATTTTGCAACATGCTGAGTACTCGAACGGGACAATTCAGAAGGAGACTCCGTGACAATCTTGCTTTTCCTAATTATATCCGGACAACAGATTTCGAAATGGAGATCTACCTTGAATTAATTTTCAACAATCAATCCCAAATGATCTCAGACATATGCTTCGAAATGTCAAATGGCGAAATCGAACTGCATATTGCCGCAGAACCCGTAAAGATTTTCAACAAGGAGAAGACTATCAATTCAGTGCTCGATCGTCAAACATCATGGAGCATAACCGTCGATGACAAAAACCTTTTTATTCAAGCTGCGGATCGACCGGCCATCGTAGCGGTCGAATACAGAAAATACCCAAAGGTCAATTATAATCCGAAATTATGGAAAGATGAAGGTCATTTAGTTGGTTCTGTCTATACCCCAACCGAAAATGATTTTAATCACCGGAAAAGCTTCATCCGAAAGCATTTGGAGAAAAAGGAAATGAGAAAACACTTATTGTTTTTAGATGCCGAATTCTCGTGTAAAATTGCCGACAATTCGAGAGTACCAGTGTCGGTTACAATATTGAACGGAGAAGGGAAAACCGTTATAGATTGTCTAATCACTCCAAGGCATCGAATTGAACAATTAGGTACCAAAGTCCATGGACTTACAGAAAGACAGCTTCGGAGGCAGCTGGATGAATATGACATCCTTAAAAGAATCAGAGAAATCTGCAAGGGAAAAATCCTTGTTGGACACGATTTACAGATGGAACTCACACATCTGTGCATCGACAAGAAGTCTCTACTGCGAATAAGAGACTTGACAACCGCAAGAGCGCTGGAAAAATAGAATCTCTACCCAAAAGGATAAGGTCAATACTATAAGTTGCAGGATGTCGCAGGCGTCCTTCTGGGTAAAGAAATTCAAAGACCGGGAAAGCACAATTCACAGGAGGATGCACGAGCTGTGTATGACATTTTTCGGAAAATAGAGGATGAATTTATCGATGACTTCAACCCCGGAATACCTTCAACATCATCTCAACATCCTCCAGATGTAGTGGAAAGGACAAATCCAATTTTGATAGTGGATTCTTTGGACAAAAATTTAAATCCATCGATTACAATGTTGGCTCAAAACAATGTCAACAGTGACTGGAAAGATTCAATCGAAAATATTATCCAGGTCTGGAATGAAAACTCAGTCGATTTAGACGATAATACTTCTGAAATTGAAATATGGGAGGAAGAGTTATCGATCGAAAAATTATTTAACGAAAACCCATCAGCGGGAGGAAATTCAGAACAACAAAAAGCGGAAATTCAACAGATCAAGAAAAGCAAATTATCAATTGCGAAGAACGTTATTACGGAGGTTGCCCCAGATAAAAATGCGCAGACAATTTATTCGAAGCTCATCGTCAATGGAAAAACCTTCAAGAGACGTATCAAAGAAATTGAATATGTAGCGAAAGATGGTCAAATAATTACCTGGAAATTGGAAAACAAACATAAAAAGAAAAAGAAAAAACTTTAATTTTATTTAATAAATAAACTTTAGTTTTAATTTCTATTATTATTTTTTTTGTTAAAAAAAGGAGGCAATATTGAGGACAATATTTGTTTCATGATGTCAAATAATGATAATTTAAAAAAAAAATCGTATTTGGACATCCTTCGATCATATAACAGATCCTATTTTCCATTACAATGCTGTAAAAGCAAAGCTTGGATGCCCGA
>MQRK01191981.1:28411-43296 GCA_001938485.1 Girardia tigrina | reverse complement strand
TCATTAGATTCAAATAATTAATCAAATAACATATCAATCCCATCTGGGTAGGAGAGTCACAAATCTAAACAGCATACAAACAACAAACTTACAACATTCACAATTATCCCTCACACTTTTATTACATAATTTTTAATTTTTTAAAATATTTAATAAGCAAATTAACATAAAAATATTTTACCCTTTAAATTAAAAAAATAATAAACTATTCAGGCGAGATAAAAATTTAAAATTAACCCCTCATAATTTAATTCCTTTTAATCTCATTGTGAGGATTTTACGAACTCATAAATTTTTGAATATTTAAAATTAGCTAAATGTCTAAAATCAAAAGTTCTCGAAAAGATTATAAGTAAAAATTGAAAATTATAAGTAAAAATATCTCTATTTAATTTTAAAAAGTTATTCTCCAAAATAAGTTAATGAAATTTTATTTGATAAAAATTTAAATTTTAAAATACATATTTTTTAAAAATTAAAGCTATTTAAAAATTTTATAAGTTGAAAATTATTTGCTAAATAATTAATTTTTTAAAACAGTTGATATTTAAAAAAATGAAACAACCATTAAGAATTTTATAATTAAAGTATAAATATTTATCTAGTTTTTGTGCAAAATAATAAAATATTTTTCCTCGAAAATTTGTTTGGAAAATAGTTAATGGTCATATAAATAAATATTTAGAGTTATGAATTCTATTCTTGACCTCGAACCAAACATTCATTAAGAAAATTTTCGATGTATTATTAAATAATTCCACTGAATATAATAATAATAATAATGAAATTGCATTGAATAAATTTTACCGTTTTATGCAAGATGCATTGCACGGTATATGGAATATTTTGTTGATAATTTAATACAACTTTTAGTAAATAATGGTGGTGGGTGATATTATTAAGGTAGAATGAAGGAAATTCTATATTTCTAACGAAAACAGCTGATGGTATTTAAATCACAACAATTTAAAATCTAAAATTTGGATAAAAATTAGATTCAAATAAAATAAAAGTAAATTACAAATACAAATTAAAATTTACCAATTCATTTTTCAAATTCAACTGAAAAGCGTTCAACCATAAAATGGTCGGCCAATCAAGATTTAAGTTAAGCGGATTAATCTGACAAAAGATGGTTGTTTCGGGAAGATTGCCTGAATCCCCAGCTCGGTAATAATGGTCAGTAATGTCGAGAAAGAAAGTCGTGGTCTTCTCTGGCAATTTGTGGCGAATAATGTCGGAGCTGATGAACAAACAATTATTTGTTTTTTGAGCTGTGGAAACGCAGTGCATGCTTATGTCGTTAAATCTGATGAGGGTAACACTTTCCATTAGTTTGTTGTGATCATCTGGTATGGCGCTTGTTTGTTGAGAATATGCGTTAGTTAACCAAATGTCCCGCATTCGATGAAGATCCTTATAATTTGGAAAATGCTCTCGCGTCATGCCTAAATTTACACAAATGATAAACAATAACAAACTAAAATGTTATAACAAACATGTTATCAAATTATAAAAAATCAATTTGTTTAGTTTTATGTTTTAATTGTACTTAGAAAACACAAATAATAATTGGAGTATTATTTCCTTGCATTCATCTTCCTTTGCAAAAAAATGATCTTTCTTTCTTGTTATCTTGATGCAAAACACGAAGATGCAGAAAAATCAATATAAACTACTTATAATTTATAAGTAAATTTTTTTCAATGAATATTGTTCTGGAACTCCTAATTTTTCGTTCTTTTCTCATTTTGGAACCTTAAAAAGATTTTTTTGATCAAATTTTCACACAATCATTTATTGTCATCGAAAATGAGTAAGTGTGCAAAGTTTGAAGAAAATTGATTGAGTAATAAAAGACATTCATCTCCCCTTGCAAACAAATGATCTTTCTTTCTTGTTATCGTGGTGTAAAACACGAAGATGCACGAATGTTTACAAATCGAAGGAAAGTGTACAAAATAATTATTCAAAAATGAAATTAATTAAAATTCAGTGAAATTAAAATAAAAATTGTTGTATATATACGCAAAAATCATTTGCAAACACAATGGAAAATGAAGGCAAGATTTTTAAAATTTTTTTATTTGAAAATACTTGTTGAATTGTGAATATTGAATGATGTAGTGCCCTACTTATTTTGTTGCACTTTTGGTGACTTTGTTATTTATTTTATTTTGTGTGTGACCGTGTTTTTTTTATCGACAAATCGCGCGTTACGGTAATCATTTGGCTCTAATTGTGGGCCAGTATGTGTGACATAATCGGAATTGAGTTATGAGTCGGGGATTGAGAAAGCGAAATGAATTCGATAAATTATTTAGTCTTCATTAATTCATAAAATCGATTAAAATATTGATCACAAAAATTAAATTTGGGAATTAGTTTCCACTCAACAGCAAGTTTTAATCAGAAAATTATTTGCTTTGACCTACGTAAATCGAAAAAGAAAAACTCCGTATCTCAAAATTTATCAGTGAGCTTTCTATCTCACTGATTATTACCGATACGGAAACAAATTCATACGATTCCGAATTCCTGTTTTCTCTAGTCTATCCCAAAACTTCAATCCAACAACATCGAGTGAATTCCTATCAAAAGAAGCGGGAAAAAGAACATTTCGTCGTGTTATATAGTATCTTCACAGAATCAATTAAATAAGACATTTGCTCGGGCGTTTTCAGTAACAGATCTAATCAAAAATACCGGTATACTTTTGTTTTATTAAATTGTTTTTGATATTTATACCTTATTTTAGATCTAATCTTTTTTTATAGTAAAACCTTTTCTTTTTTCCTTTCATGCTTTCTGACCTCTTTTCCGATTTCTCTCTTCTGTTTTGTGATGTAACATCTAGCAATAGTCACTAAACATACTGACTTTCCATTTTCCTTGGTAACGTGTTTCATAATCACGGATTTCCTGAAATCTTTCACTTTGTTCTTCGCTGTGGGGTCCAAAGTTTTCAGTAAAATAGTCGACATTGAAATGTAAAACATTAACTTTTAAGCTAATTTGGCATTCTTTTGCTTCATATATTGCCCATTGTTTTACTACAATGGTTTTGTAGTAATGGCCAATAATATTATCCAAAAACCTGTGTACTTCTTTCTTGAAAGAATCCCATGTTTCTTTGGCATTGTCTATCATTGTTACATAAAAATGGGTTCAGTTAAAGGTTTTCTTCCATCGGAGCTAGTTAAAACTATCACTTTAAATTTACCATCAGAAATTTTAGGGAATTCGAAACAGAAGCAATCCCCATTTCTTGGCAATGATTTGACAAACTACTTTATTAGCTCCAAATTAGTATGATGATATGATAACTTTTTTTCCTGTAAAATCAAAGTCGTTTTTGACGTAAAGACGTTTTTCTCGCCGATGGAAATATTGTCTCTAGGAGACCAATCAGTTTTTTTCAACGCAGTTATCGCGATCTAATATCACATAAACAAATTCAGGAAACATATTTTGTATAACCTTCTTGCTGACCTTGCCAACAGCATGATTAGTAGTTAGAAAACTCCTCAAACCATTCATTGATGCTCTCGATATTCAGTTTTTTCATGAATCATAGCCAATTAATCATAGTTTTATTTCATGTGAACAGAGTGTCCCATAGGAAGAACATCCTATATAAATACACTCAAATCATGAAGTAAGACTGTTTTGAGGCTAGTTTTAGATAAATCCATTATTACATGCCATTTTGATGGATCATATTCTGTTTCAAATCTCTTCATGATCATATGACAATATTGCAATTCAAAATCCCATGAAACGATGAACAAAATCCCATTCAGAGTATGAAAGACGACTATTGAAAACAACAGAAGTTGAGAAACCAGAGAGAGGATGCAGAACGACCAGCCATTGGGATGAAAATCAAAGAAGACAGTGGATAAAAAACTGACAGAAACATTTAACTGAATGATTTAATATTGCATTATTTAATAATAATAGTGTATTGAAAGATAAATAAGTTAGATTTACAATATGGTAATAGAAGAGTATCAGTGACCGGATCAGTGATATTCAATCATGTATCACACAAATTTAGAATAGAAACAATTGCCTGATTATTATGAAGTAACTATGATTAAATTATGCAATAATAAAAAGTATTGTTTTTGGCGCTTGCATTTTTTTTAACTGATTCTGGATATATTCTTTGAAGATTATTCTAAATATACATGAATTGTATCCAGAAGCTCCAATTCTTCAGATATTCTTGTTTTTGTTATGAACAATCCATCATTTGTTTTTTATTTTACATTACATGCATGGATTTTGTGGATTTATTTAGCATGATTTTTTCTTACATTTTAAGTGTAGTAACGTATAACTTTGCTCTGTACTACTTCCTTTGTATGAAATACATGTTCTAGTAACATAACAAATCTGTAATTGATTTGACTAAAAAGAATATTTGTATTACTTCAAAGGTAAACTAAGAGACCAAAATAAACTTTGGCACGCCATGCCATGTGTAAGACGTGTATAGAACATCTTTGACAGTGGAAACAACTGGAAAAATCGTATCAATTTGTCGTACAGAATTCCCTTTCCATAACACGTAACAGTCAGGTCCAAAAATTTGTTACACAAAATCAGAGAAGAAGAAACTTCAAAATGTGAAATATTTTTGAGATCGTTCAAATAGCGAATGATTCATTTGCAAAAAACATGAAAAAATTACGTTTTTGAAAACAACATTTTCACCGTATAGATCATAAAATTTTCGATAAAACAGTATATAAAACCAAAAAATTAAATATTTGATTAAGATAAAGACGACGAAAAGTGCACATACGAAAAGATGCGAAACATTTAGTCAACCTAATAATAATATAGGATCTCGTCCGATCTCCGAAGTTAAGCAACCAAAGACCACGTTAGTACTTATATGGGTGACTGATAGGAAATCGCGGGGCCATTGATTACAGGTCAGGTCAGGCAAGCTGTCTGCTACAGGTACCATGTAAACCTGTAATACATGTCCCATGGTCGAATGGTTGGCGACCAAACCGGCTCCCTCAACCAGAGCAACCTGGGTGAAGAGGGTGTGTAGACACCTAGCAGGATGAACAATAAAAACCTAGCAAAGGGGGGATGAGCTCCTTGGAGTCAACGGTCTTCCATACCTGGAGAGGAGATAGGCGCCACCAGGTTCCTTGCCTACTGAGAAACTCAAAAATATGCAAAAACCAAGCCATTAATGATTGTGCATAATTGAGTGCACCCATGGCCAAATGGTTACGGTACAAAAAAATAATAGTACATGAATAAAATGACAGTTAGTAGGATAAAAAAACTGGTGTTAATTTTAAATTCTAGGACCCCGTTTTACCCTAAAAATTATCAAATATCTTAGACTTTAAAAACTATAAAAGAAATCTTCCTAGCAATTCTCACTATATTTTTGCTTTCAAGTAGACGTAATTGACTAAATTTCAAGGCATTTTTAATGATGAAATGTAAATACTTTACCCAGATGTTTAGGAGTCATGTGTCCACAACTCAGAAACCGATTTCTTAAGGATAGTAACATGAAAATGTGTTTTATGATTTGATGTGTTTTTCCAATTTACTTGTTAAAACTGGTTTAAAAATTCAACTTTTTTATTAAACCGATAATTTTGTTGTGATTTGGCGAATTTTTAAAAAAATTTTGACATTTTTGTATTTGAAAATTTGAATATTATACGACACCATATTTTCTAAAATAATTAAAAAAAATAAGTTGGTTCATAATTCAAGTTAAAATAAAGAATAACTCGAAAATTTAAAAATGGATTAAAATCAAATAATATAATTCTAAAATTAATTTATTATTTAAATGTATGGCTAAATAACGAAAGTAAAATATTATGCACTAGTGATTTTATAATGATGATTAAAATATTAGGAGTTTAAATTTTATGAAAGTCGTTAATAAAGTCGCAAATTGTTATATTGATAAATATTTTGTATTATGAACTCAATCGTAGATCACGAACCCAACAAAGACACTTTTTACAGTCCAATAAAAATAAATGTTTGTTTAATAAATAATTTTTGAATATTTTGCAAATAAATGCAGCATTAACGGTACTCCGAAAATCTCCTAAAATTAAACAAAAAAGCGACTTACTCGCTACGTGATATGGATAAAGATCAATTTGACTATTCGTTAGAAGAAATTTCACTGATCCATTCACCACGGAATTCTTACTCAACGATGAACCTGAAAAGATAAAATAAATTAATAATTAATTTTTTAATAAAAAATCGATTGATAAAAAGAAGAATATAATTTCTCTCTTCATAATAATTAATTTCTCTTACATGTTTCATTTTTTATTTCGATTGGTTCAATTTTTGGATATTCCAAAAAGAATTATTGAAATATTTCAATTAAATTTATCTCAGTTTTAGATGGAATAAATTTCATAATGAGGCGATTTTTTGTCAAAGAGAAATGTTAATAAAGCAATATTTAGTAAAAAGAATTAAAATTAGGAGAATTTTGTAAAATACGAATAAATAAATCTAGAAAAAGTAGTATTTACATGTCGGTTAACATGACTTGTGTCTACATTATTTGTTTCAGAGTTATTTTACCATATTTTATATTTTTTAATTATTATATACGTTGAAAAAATAATTTTGTTAAAGCTTTTTAAAAAAAATGATTTTTGAACTTGTATTGGAATTTCGTATTCAATCATCAGAAATTATAATTTAATATTTCTTAGTTTTAAGTTTAGTTTTCTAAAATGTTAGTTTTAATAGAAAATTTTTTTAAATTTGTTTTAATAATTTAAGATATTATTGGAAAATTATGGCTTAATGTTTTTAAATTTAATTAAAGATTTTAAGATTTAAAATGGATTTACTTTGTACATTTTGAATGTTTATTAATGGGTTTTAGGATCTTATTAATACTGATTCAGAGAACTGTCTCTCTTTGTGTGAATCAAAACTATTCTGTAAATCATAAAACTCATCCTTCGAAATAGAGGAGATTCTTTTTTACAATGATCAAGAACTTACTCTATTGACTTAATTGTGAATGCTCACTAATTCTGGATAAAGATGACGATTTATCTCTCCAATGTGAACCTCGCATCCTATAAAGTATTGAAACAAATGTTCTGTAGGATGTTCTGTGACACTGATAGTGTCTTCACACTGATCCCCTAAAACTATGGATTGACACAACACTGCTCCACATAACAAACATCATCACAAAATTGCTAAACCTGATTGATTCATCAGATATCAAATCAATGCCATCTCACTATTGACAGTGCTTCACAGTCGTTCCCAAACTCGATTGCTGCTGAACAGCCCCACGGCCTTTACACTCAGAATAGGACATAAGCATCGTAAGTAAATAGCTGACCCATAGGTTCTACGATTTTATTTTCGTCATTTAAAAGCAATAATTCGGCTAGCTTTCAGACACTTTCACCTAGAGACGGATTCTAATCCCTTTTTGTTTCCAAGGTACACTAAGTGAAAGTATGTTGGATTCGCTCACACAAGTTACCTATATAAAACAAATCTCTAATGTAAACCTGTGACAATTAAATTTATGAACCAGATTAGCTTGCAACCCATAAATTGCTTTAAATTTCTTCGAAAGCAAGCTTTTACCTTTTGACACCACCTATACTTTTCTAAATGGCTTTAAATCCTTCAGAATATGGTTTTTCGTTTGTACTCTTCAATGATTTTTTCGTTTAATCCTTTCTTAACCCGTATTTGCATCCAATATAAGCTTATTGTTGTGATATTTCTGTTTATTTATGTAAAAAGTGTTCTTCAAACGTCTTCTAAAAATATGTAAACCATGATCTGCAATTTCGAAATTGGAAGACAAATTACAAACTCTTAATCATACACTCCATGTACAATGTCACTCGGCTAAGCAATTTAAACCCCTTTTAATACGTGCCTTGAAGTGGCCTGAAAGTATAAAATTTTACGAATTGATACAAGTGATACAAATTTAAAGCAAACTAAATTTTCTTTACTCCAGGAAAAGTCTTTTTCTCTAAATACTGCATAATTCTTAGCCAATAATATATACACTATTTTCAGTTAAACCAAAATCTATGCAACGCTGCTATAGAAACAAAATAATAGGCCTTGTTACTAAAATAATATTTTAAATAACTCTAGTAATATTTCTCAAAATTGTAAAATTAAATTTACTATTTTGGGGGGAAATTTTTAAAGATATATCATTTATTAAATAAATGCCGAAAAAATATTTATATTCTTTGAATAT
This sequence comes from Girardia tigrina, assembly GCA_001938485.1. Taxonomy (NCBI): domain Eukaryota; kingdom Metazoa; phylum Platyhelminthes; order Tricladida; family Dugesiidae; genus Girardia; species Girardia tigrina. Next base: position 35,018 of record MQRK01191981.1, on the reverse strand, counting down.
ACAATGTTTACTTTCAAAATTGTATTAAAAACATATTTTTAAAAAGAATTAAAGAAAATAATTAAAAAATTTTAAATTAAAATTTTAGTTTATTTATAAAATTTAAAAGAAACATTAAAAATCCGGATTTTGTTGACTCAAGTTTTAGAAAAATAAATTTTCAAAGGGAAAAAGAATAAATAATAAAATGTGTATCATTTACCAATAATTTATATTTTTTGAATTGAAGTCGTTTTAAATTAAAATTAAAAGTTAAAAGAAATTAAAATAAAATTTTTAGAAAAATTAATATGAAATATTTAGTTACCAGGTTATTAGTATGTATTGCATAATTTTAGTACGTTTGTTAGGTTCGTGGTTGTGATCTGATGAAAACTCAGATGAAGACATTTTTCAAAATTTTTATTTATTAAAAACAACATAACATAATATTATATATATAAAAGCCCAATGTTTCATCTGCGTAACGCAATGTGTGTATTCGGTCTAGTTTGTGTGTCAGCTTATTCAAGTGTTTGTGTTGATTAAAAACAATGAATTGAATAATACATCGGTCTGTGCGTGTGTGCGTGTCTCTATTCAATACATATCGGAAGAAAGTCATATTAAAAATTGTAAATTGTAAATATATAATAAAACAAAAAAAATAATTTTTTTTCTACTTTTAAAAATATTTGAAAAATTAAAATTAGAATTGGTTTCTTTTATGTTAAATTATCATTTAGTAAACTTTTAATCTCAAAATGCAGTTGTAAATTGTTTCGCAATAAAATAATAAAAATTTAATAAATTAAAAAAAATCAATATAGTAATTAATTAAAAGTAAAAAACAAAAAAAAATGTTATAAAATAAATTTATAAAAGAGAAACTTTTAAAGACGAAAAGTTAGCTCACCCGTCATACATGACGGGTCTTTTTCTAGTTCAAACAAGTTTTGCTTAAGTTAATTTCTGAGGAACAGATTTTCATTTTTCTTCCACAAACCAATAATATCAAAATAAATTGTGAATATAAATATAGTTTAATTAAATGTAAATTTTATTATTAAAATTTTGTATTTTATTTAATTTTGTATTTTTTATTTTTTTTGTTTTATAATTTAATATTACTTTATTCCTTTTAAATGTAACATTTTAATCTTTAGTTTATGATATATTTAAAATTTTTTGTTAGATTTTAATTTGAAAATTTGAAAAAATTTCCCAAAATCCTCACAACGTTGATAAAGAAAAAATGAATAATTTCTTAGTTTAAAGATTTCATTCAAATATGTTATCTTTCCTCGGGAACAAACACTCAACATTAAAATACTTACTTCTATCTGCATCATGAAAACAACCTGTTTCTATAATTCTAAAAAATATCACCATTAACCACTAACAATATACCAGATACTTAAACAGGACAGATGAACAGAACATCATCGCCACTCCATTATTCAACAAGACAATCAAGATACTGAATCGCTATATGTTTTCTAATGGTACTACAACATAAATAATACTGCCATTCCTACTGTGAGATATTACGAAATTAAATAAAATATTATACAATGAACAAATTTAGAAAATTTTATAAAGTTGTATTAAATAACTATTACGAGGTCGAGAACAGATTTCATAGATTAGAAAAGATAAATTACTCCAGACACTAGTGGTCACGAAATTACTAAACGCAATTTATATAATGTTCAATGTAAATGCGTTGTTTTAAGGTATTGTTTTCTTTATCCTAGAAATTTTAAGCGTGCAATGCGAGATATAGAAGAGTTTAGTTTATCTTATTTTCAGCAGTAATTAACATCCTTCCTTTTTCTGTATGGTACTTTATCTTATCTTTTTGGTTGCTTAGTTGTTCTATAAATCTATATTTACCTCTAATTTGAATAACATGTAAATTTATAATCTCTTGCTTTTAATTTAAATGGTAATGATCATTTTGATAAACTTTCTAATGGCAATGAGTAACGATCGTTTCACATCAAGAGATTGAGAAGGAAATCAAGAAAAAACTTCTTTTACATCGTATAAACGAGCCATTTGAAGGTTTGTAGTAGGAAACATCAAAATGCTACTTATCAAGTAATGATCAATGTTGTAAGTGATTTATCTGTAAAATTTATGGTCCCGGGCGATTCTTCCAACAGTCCACAACATTAGTGATAGACCGATAGTAATACTGTAAATTTAAATAATATTTCGTGTTCAAACAATGTGGTTTTTGATATTTATTAGGAAATTGTAATTGTTGAATAACCCATATTTATGATTTATATTATCTGATATGGATATTTAGATTTCCTTATTAATAATTACTGAACTTAGCAAACAATAATTATTTTTTAATTGCAGATTACATTTTCAAATGATCGTCGATTTCACTGTATATAAATATAAATAAAATACAAATAATCATATCCCACTCATACTCATACAAAAATATAAATCAGCTATAAGCAAGAGGTAAAAAGATTTGAAAAGAGGTAAGGCGCAATTTCTAACTATCTTGGAAGGTAATAAGCTAAATTTATATTAATTTTGACATAATTAACAAATCTTTGATTAAAAAGGAAAGTATTACTAATTAACTGATACGTAAAATCTATTTTTATTATACTATATTTAAATGATTTAAAAGTTTAGGTGGATCAATTATCAATATAAAAGCCTGATTCAGAAGCTTATTCTGTGACTAACGCAAATGTTTAAACGATTATCTGCAGATGTTTAAACGGTTTTTTGCAATTTTAACCCACTTCCCATAATGCTATCGAGCTGAAATTTTCAGGGTAGTTGTATGTTTCTATAACGTATCGATAATTTATTTGAATTTCCTTAAAATATAAACATGAATTCAAAATTTTCTTTTACTTTTGTGATATATAGAAGAAGTAAAGTACTTTAAATAACCCGTCATACATGGCGGGTCACTTACTAGTTAAATAATAAAAGAAGATCAATCCTTTCCTATAACATCCATTTTCATATTCTTATCCAGTTAACCTAAACATTACAATTCGGTTTTTGCTGAACTCAAAGTTTTTAAGAGCCGAAACATTACATTATATTAATAACTATTTTCTGGAAATAGTTAAATCATTTTACATATAATTATATTGTAATTAGTCCTGTTTTAAAAGAATAAATATTATGAAGATATATTTTATTTAACCGTGATATATGCTTTGATTTATTTATAAAAGAAGCTCATCTCTTTTTCTTCAAACAAAAGTAAAATGCATCAAGTTTCCTTCCCGACAAAACACAACCTTCGTAACAAACTAATCATTTATCATTTTCATTTATCTAAAGAATGAAACGGTAAATTAAGGAATTATCATACGATATCAGAATAATAAACATTTACATAAACAGACGTTTTCATTCATCTATCACAATATTTACTTTAATAATTTTCTATTAATTCTGTTATTAAAAATTGTTAAAATGATTTATTTCCACATAAATTGATAGTGAGAAAATTACTTTCTCTTTGATCATTAAGTTAACAAGTGAAATTGATCCAGTTTGACGCCATTGATTCCGAGATTGAGGATGGAAATATCCCAAATTCGTATTCAAGCAGTCTATTAACATAATAGTAAAGGAGAGAATTCTAATGCCCAAGATAAATAATCGAGGAAATTAATCAGATTAAATGTTCAGATAATTCGAAATATTTTCATAGAAACCTGTAGTCAGTGACATGATTAAGTCGACAAATAAAGTAAACAATTCTTAATTTTGATAAAATAGTTTCGATTGAATTTACGAATTATTTCAACAATAATTGACTAATGTTTGGGGTTTGATTAAATCAATAGCTTTTGGTTTCTGTCATTTGTTTTGGGTATTTATCAATTCAATACTGTGTTCAATGAGTAAATGGCAGTGACTTGGAAAGAGAGTACGATAAGATAATAATGATTCGGAAAATTTAAAAGAATTACAATTTTCAAAGCACAATTATACGAGAAAAATCTTTAGTTGTGGAAATGGATAGGGGCGGGCATTATGTCAGGGTTGCAGAGTCGGACTAAAATTTCCCAACTCCGACTCCGACTCTAACTCCTATATTTTTAAAATGTCCGACTCCGACTCCAACTCCGAATCCGACTCCTTTTTAGGTTAATTTATAATATTTGTTATTATTTTGTTCGGAGTCGAGTTTCAAGACTCTAACTCCGACTCCAACTCTGACTTCGACTCAACCTTCGACTCCAACTTCCCCCAAAATCCTTAAACTCCAACTCCACAGCCCTGCATTATTTGGATGAAGAATGATCTTCTTACAAGCGCCGGGTCTTTTTTAATAATTATTTCATTCACTTTGTGTAGATGTTTTGCATAATATTTTTTTGCATAATTTATTGTTTGAACCATACGGAGATAGTCAATCAGTAATATTGTCATAAAATTTCAAAAGACTGACGTCATAACTCTTCCAGACAGTTTCATGCACATTGTCTTCTTTAGTGGTGGGCAACCTCTATGTTTCCGTTATTTTTACAACTGCTTGATTTTTTGTTTAAACAAATAATAGGACAAAATCAGTTTTATTTAAGTGAAAACAGTCAAGAATCAGTTACACGCAAAGTATTATTAAGGGTTGTCTCAACGAAAATAAGACTCGTAGTTTAAATACGTGGTGATGCCAAAATGTCCGTAGACTGGTAGATTATTTAATAATGTATGAGCCTGAGAAAGAATGACAAAAAGTACATCTATATAGGTAAAAATCATAGAATTTATTTTAACGTTTGCGTGCTTTGTTAGACATATTTCGCGATTATTAAATTTAACTTTGTAACTGACATTGAAAAACGCAGTGTAAACAAGCTTTAGCTTCTAAAGAAAATTAAACCTGATTAAAAAAAACAAATCAACGAAGAAACAACTTGCAAATGCATGCTTTATTATTTGAGTATATGGAAGTTATGGTCTCGGTTCAGGCCTTCTTTTCTCAATGTTGATATCTGAGAGAAATGATTTCACTGCTGTCAGAAAAAAATCGAAATTCATGCAGAAATTAGTATTTGATTCCTGGATAAAATGAGGACGAAACATCACTATCCTATTACATACCAGAAGACAGAAGATCTTCAAAAGAATGGAAACTCCCGGGAAAACTGAGATCTCGAAACTTACGGAGAGTATTCACTTAGGATCGATAAGTGATGATGACCACTTTTAGCATTCACGTGGTGTTGTTAACACTAATTTCGCTGACAAAGCGTCCAAAATCAATGTCTATTACTTCCCGCTTGTAAGAGGCGAAAGTCCTACGACCAGACACTATTTTTACTCCATAACAACGCATCCGTGCATAAGTCAGCTGTGATTCAGACTGATTTTCACTGAAATGAATTTCTTTCTACAGCACAGGCCATGCTCAAAGCGATTTCTGTCTGATCTACTATCTGAAGAAGTATTTAAAATGGAAACGGTTGGTACACAAAATGGAAGTGACCTTATTTCGTATCGATAATCCCACTAATTGGTATAAAAGTGCCTTCGCCGACTTAGTCAGAGAGTAGAATGTGCGCATTGAGAATGACGGAGGCTACGTAGAAAAGTTTCCTGCTCCAATAACCTATATACTACATGTCTAAAAAATACATGCATGTTTGATTTCATTGCTCACTGTTTAGTGGGTTAGTCTACCGAATTTTAAACGTTACCAAGTAAATATCTAGAAAGCTGTACTCTTTAAGTTAACTTTTTTAAATATAAATTTTAAATTTTTAAACTTTAAATTGTTTAACTTTAAATTCCAAAACTATTAAAGTTGTCATAGGAAATTTATTTATAATTAATGTTATTGATTTTTCAACAATTGTTTTTAGATTTTGTACCAGTAATTTGTTTTATAAAGAATTAAAATATTGGCAATCATAATGCCAACGAACATTGGCTTGAAATCTAGAATATGCATTTTTGGAAAAATGACCAAAACTCCAAATTAAAATCATTAAAATGGATACATCTAAGGAAAAAGCGAAATATGATAAACTTCAAAATAACTGTGAAAATATGACAAGGACTGAAGATTTAAAATAAGAATATGATAATATTAGGATGTTATGTTATAATGTTAAAATTTGTCTTTCATCAAGACAATTTTCAAGTTTAACTAAATACTATTAAGCACAAAAACCTCTTGGAATTTAAATGAGACAAACAAAATGAAAGAATTACAATTTTATGTGAAAATACGTACTTCGCTTTGACAAGTTTACAAGAAAAAATAAGTTTTACCATCTTCGTTTTCTAACAAGTGTTTTAGAACTATTTTCCTAAATCATATTTATCAAAATTTGAAAAAAGATGGCAATATTTTAGTAAAAACAAATAAACGCCATTAAAAAATATATTTTTTGATTATATATTTCGACGGTTTAACCATCATCATCAGATAACTGATTATATTATTTTTTATTGCTTTATATAAGAAATGAATGATTATGTAATCACTTACTTAAGTCTAATCCAGGGGTCGGCAACCTTTTGAGTCGGAGGAGCCAAAAATTCAATTTGAAAAATTTCAAAGTTTTTAAAGAGCCACAAAATTATTTCTTGCCAACATTAAGTAGTACTTGCATAAATA
>MQRK01191981.1:14923-25919 GCA_001938485.1 Girardia tigrina | reverse complement strand
AAAAAATAAAAGAATCTGGACTTATTTTTAAATAATTCCAAATACTTTTCGTATGGAACTAAAGAGCTGCAGCTTCACATCCAAAGAGCCGCATGTGGCTCGCGAGCCGCAGGTTGCCGACCCCTGGTCTAATCGAAAACTCTTAACAAATTAGTTGAGTGCTGCTTGAACATTCATTTTTGGATCACATGATCTTATCAACAATGCTTCACATGACTCTCTCCCAATAATTTTTAAAATGCTTGCACAAAATCTTAAAATCATTTATACTCATATTACATTTATACGTTTTTTTATGCTCAGCTTCTTGGACTCGTTTGGAGAGATGACGGGCAGTCTCTCCAATGTATATGGCATTGCACCAATTTACAGGCGTATTGATAAACAATGTCCCAACACAAACCTAAAGGAGTATGTGAATTATTGGAAAACACATTCTCAACTTTAAATGATTGAGATATAATTTTTAAATTTAAAATATTATTTGTTAATTTCAAGACCGAATTCTTTAGGTGTTTAAAACCCTCGGAGTAAGGTAAGCTTAGAGTATATCCAGTTGTAAAGCAATTTTCAATGTTTAAACTACTAATTTGTCAACTATTAATTTATCAAAATTGTTTCTTTTTTCCGACTAGATTTTTTTCTCTCAAACATTTCCCTCATTTTGGATCAGCAAAGATGATTATTATATTAAATAAGAAACTGAAATAATTATATATTTCTGTTCGAAGACAATACAAAAATAAATCAGGAAATAAACATTTTTAATTCAAAATAATTTAATAAATGTAAATATGTAAAATATTTATATATGTGGTACGTTAATAAGTACCCGACCTGAAAAAAGAAAAAAATTTATAAAAGGGTCCTTTTTATAACACAATAAGCTTAACCCTTTCGCAGCGGCTTTCCGTTTTAAGTTATAGATAATTTTTGTTAAATATATAATGTTTATTCCGGTCTGAAATTTATTATTTAAAAGTTTTTTTTGGAAATTTATTCAGGGGGCGGGCTGGGGAGGTTGGGACAAATATATCCCATTCGTCTTTTATGATGGGTCATATATGTCCCAACAGCCTTTTTAAACATTCACTAGGACATATGTGTCCCAGCAGCTGCGAAAGGGTTAATGTATGTAGGCATAATTTTTAAACATAATGTCAATTTTGCTACACACACTTCCACCAAAGAATAATCAACTCATAAAAAGCTTTTTTTAAAAATTATGGGTACATGTGGTGAAGAAATCCTCCACTGCAACCTCCAAATAGTCTTTAGATCAAAAATGGATGCCTCTCAAATGCTTCTTTGTGTTTTTGACGAGGTAAGCATAGTTCGGTGCAAAATCTGGGCTGTACGTCGAATGATCCACAAGCACTAGTCTAGCACTTTCAATGTGGCGCAAGAAATTCCCGCTGTGTGCATTGTCGTGGAGAACCTATAGTGGTGTGTTCTTTTACTACCATCTATTCTTTCTGGCGGTTGCCACGAGTTGGCTGCAATAGGCGGCTTTGATTGTAATTCATTTATCAACGAAATCCATAAGATTAACGCATTTAATGATCACAGAAAATGGAAAGCATCATTGCTCATCCATGACGTTCGCATCTTCAAAAATGGCTTCTTTCCAGGCAGTTTCCACTCTGCTGACTCACGATTTGTTTCCGGCAAATCCATACGGAGGGTGGTTTCATCCTCCGTAAATAAATTCGCCAGGAAAGTCTCACCATGCTAGTCCCAAAGGTTCAAGTTGTTCCGACTGCCTTCCAATCGGTTACGCATCATTTCACCAGTCAAGAAGCGGAGTGCGAATCTGGAGCACAGTTTTCTGATACCCATGGATTTTTATTTAACGTGGGCTGTACCAACACTGATGTTCAGCTTCGTTGACATCATTTTGGTAATTTGACGCTCTTCTTGGACCATCTTCTACATTTTTTCATCAACTGTAAAAAAAATTTCTTGTGGTGAACCTGAATTTTCTTGATCAAATACGGAGGTGCGATCACCTTTAAACTGCCTGAGCCAATATTTAAAATTTGTCAGAGATAGGGAGTCATATATGTTATTTGACTATAAAAGATCGTAATTTTCACTGTACGTCTTCTTCAGCAATACAAAGAGCTTGATAAAGCTGCAATATTTGATATCTAAAATTAAAAATGCCACAATAAAAATTTTAATGCCTTTGATAAAATAAAACAATTACTGAAATTACAACCTATAATATTTTATTTAATCACACAAAAAAAACTCAAATTTGCTATTATATTTTTTTCTTTAGGTCAGGCACTTATTGAACGCACTACTTATATATAACATTTAAAAGGATTAATTAATTTATGTAAAAAGTTATCAAAACATGATAACAAAGTATTTATTTAAATTCGTTTTTATTGTTTAAAATAAAACATTTTACTTTGGTCCCCTTCTTCACAAAAATGAAATTCAACCCTGGAGACAAGCAAATGATATGATGTTTCCTTTAGGTCGTACTTCATAAATAGTTTCTGACGACTGCTCAAAGAATTTGTAAAAGACCAGTTTGAGGGGTTATCACTTATTGGTACTTCTGGCTTCATTGGAACGTTTTTCGAGGACTGATAAATAATTAATAAATAAAATTTAAGTTTTTATTGGAAAGAAAAATATCATAACAATAAAACCAATGATAAAAATTTCATTAATAAAATTTATCATTAAAATTTAAAATATAATATATGCTATTAATTTACGTGTATCATTTACCTGCTCACTAGAGGTGTATATTAAATTTCCATATAAATTTGATCATATCAAACCATAAGGAATAACATTATCGTAAAATATTATAATTATAAAAACATAACATCGATGTGTATTTATGTACAATATTATCATGAAATTTTATTAAATAATTCAAATACTTTTTGATAAAAAAATAATTATTTTATCGCTTTTTGTCATTGTTAGGAATTAAAAAAGGCTAGGAAAATTTTTCAAAGAAGGTTAAATTAAATATGTACAAATTAAAATTTTTATATAATTAAATATGTTGTTCCGCCCGATCTTCAGGTCGCCCCGAGAATCGGACGGAGATAGCAGGGTTGCACAGGGAAATTCTGTGGATGAATTGCTGGGCCAATTTATTGAGAAGTGACTGAAAAATAACATGGGAGCTGTTTTAGTTTATCGAATTCGATTTATCGTTAAATCTTTCGAATCTTTCACGGAATATTTTAACCATTTTAGTATCGATTTTCGAATTCAATGATTCACATGTCGCTTTGTAAAAATTAATCTTATTGGAATAATTTTCTCTACAAGCATTTTGCTTTCTATTTAAATCATTGTAAGTTTCATCCAACACCGACATTCGCTGATCATACAGAAACACTGTTCCGTTTATTTAATTATTTATTCTCATTGAAGATATTTCACTATTAATATTTCGATTGTTTATCGCCATGTTATTTAATTGCGAATAATTTGTCGTCAAGCGAAAATCAGAATCCATAGAATCGATTAGAATTAATTATTCAAATTGAGTTACGATTTAAAATTAAATTTAATAAATTCGATCGATCAATAGCAAATTTATTTTCTCGAACAATTCTATACAGAAAGTCACGTAAATATATTTATTTTCATCATTAATCAAGAAATCCTTTTTCAAGTTAATTTCCACAATTCAGTTAAACAACACCAAGGTCATTTCATTTCATTAATTTAACAAACAATTTTTATTTTTTTTAATCGAATCACTTTTCAAAAATTAAAATTTTTACAAAAAAAACAAACAAAAAATTGTTTTTTCAAATAAAAGTCAAAGGCTCAACTTTCTTTTCAATTTGATTTGATTTTCTTTTGATAATATAAATAATGATAATAATATAATTTAAAATATAATAATTTAAATGTTCGAATCGCGAACAGATGTCTTGGTGTAGAATCCGTGTTGTCAGGCTTTCATCCTTCTGCAAGGTTTCTAGAATGACCTGGTCGTCGAAATCCAATGGTCGTCCTCTTACTTCTTCGCATGCAAGGTTTGTTTCACCGTTTTGAACCATTTAAAACACCGTTCAATTTTGATTTTTCTCATTGTTCCCTAACTGAAAAGTTCACTGAGATCGCGAAATGACTCAGCTGCTGTCCAACCGTTCTCAATGTGGTGCAGCATAATATGGCAAATATAAGTATGGTTTTCAACACATTTTTATTAACAAAAAAAACAAATAGAGAAAAATATTTTTAAAAATGCACACAAACACAAATTATTTCAACGAAAAAAAGGTCTAAAAGCCGCAATAATTATGCATAAACCCCATAAGTAAAACATATTAAAGGCAAAATATTTTTATACAAGTAAATAACTATTGTTAAATAATTTAAAATAAAAATTTTGATTTAGGAATTTGGTTAATATCAGAACGGAATAAAATTTTTAATCCGATATCTACGAAAGCAGAAAGTGATGTGTTGTATAAAATGTTGTTGATTCACTTAACAATCATATTTTTTTGTATTTTAATAAAAACAATTGAAAAATATTAATAATATATAGATTAAGAAATTAAATATTCTAAATAAGTTTTCTTCTACAAATTTATTGGTGATTTGTCATTTAAAGTAAACAAAACTATTTTGATTAAATTAAGAAATATAAATAATACTGTAACCAGTGAAAATAGTAATAATTGGTCTTATATTGCATTATAATCAAAAAGAATTTAAAATATTAATTTTGTTCGAGATTTCTGATCTCTAAACTTAGATCAAGGGCTTTACGATACCTCAATTTAAAAGGACTATTGATATTAAGACATAATATAATGTTTTAAATAAATAATATTATAAATACAAAACAATAGAGCCATTTTAATTTAAAATTTTAATTCGAAAACATGTTTCGCCACATTTGTGGCATCGTAAATTCTGTAATAAAGTAAATCACTGTTGTATTTAGAGTCGGAAGACAATTACATCATCGTATGTTACATCATAATACTCTAATATGATTGGACGAATCACTTCGCACGTTTAAACAAGGTTTATAAAACTTAATTAACAGTGCTTCAGTAATTATTCTTTCATAGTTACAGTCAAAATTACTAATCAAAACCAGAAAATCACTCTCATTTACTGTCCTGTATGTTCTAAGTAATTTTGACTGTGACTATGAAAGGATAATTACTGAAGTAAATAATAAAGTTAATTAAGCTTCATAAACCTTGTTTAAACGTGCAAAGTGCTTCATCCAACCATAAATAAGTATTGTGATGTAAGACATGGTGACTTAATGGTCTTCCGACTAAAAATACAACAGCGATTTACTTTCTTACAGAACTGACGATGCCACAAAAGTGGCGAAACATGTTTTGGAAAAAAAATTTAAATTAAAATGATTTTATTGTTTTTTAATTATTAAAAGTGCCATTTGACAAATTGAATTTATTCAAAGAAATATGATAAATGTTTTTTAAATATAATATAGTGCAAATAATATTGTGTGTTTCAGTTAATAAAGGATGTAAGAAATGAGAAGAGAACTTTTTAAATTGCTTGATTATATTTGACAAAATATTCATTGATGATTTAGCATATATATATATATATAAATGAAATAATTTATTCAAACTTTAGATTTATAAAATAATGAAAATTTCCTTTTTAGTTCAGCATTTATTGAAAACAAAATTATGCGCAATATGGATTGGCATCTTGTACATAATTCAAGTGGTACTTTAGCATAAGATGTCATCCAAAGTATGTAGTTCTTTAAATTTATAAAGCGTATAATTCAATCTAAATAATTAGAGATAAATCATTCCATCATTTCATGACATATATAAAACCGTAGTTTAGGATGGAATATTTTCAAATAAATTTCTAGGATAAATGTATTTAAAAATGAATTGATTTTCCATTTAATCTGTAAATTACCCAAACAATATTTTTTCCTAGAAAATGAACAGAATGTAGAGAAAATTGTCAATTCATACTACTTCGGTGACAGAAAAATTATGTCTATATTCTTTTTCAATCCAGATTAAGTTTTGCTTTCTTAACTTTTACTTTCAACTACAATTTTTGGTTTTGTTTCAACAAAGTAATATTAAACTCCAGGGATTTTTTTTAATTTACTTGGTCACAATTCCCATCCTAAACTTATTAAAAGGGTAACCATAAAAGAGGCAAAAACTTTTGAATACATTTTTTGAAAAGTGATAACCTTTTCTTGTCACTAGAAATATCAGAGTTTTTACAAAACATTTTACTAGAAAATAGGAAATTTGTATTTGTCATTTTTGTTCTTTAACATAAACATAAAAATATCTAAGTTAAATATTTTTTTAATATCCAAGTAAAGCTTGAAAAGTAAAATATGTGATAATTTTAATTTTATTTCAAATTACTCAAAAAAAATTACTTCAAAATTTTTGTGTGATCAGAAAATAATTATTAATCATGAAATATTTTCAAACTTTCTTTATGAACATTTCTGTCTCTTCCCAGGACGTTTTTCAGAACTGAAAGACTTCTTTTGACATCATTGAAATTTCTGGATAATTTCCCAAAAGTAGAAATTTTGATGGAGAAAATAATTCATTTATAAACATTGCTATTAACCCCACTAAATATTTATTCGCTTGGTTTGTTTGCTTGGTACAAAAAAAACTTTCCTTTCTCCCACTTTTCATTATCAGATAGAACTGATATACAGTGCCATAATTCAATTCTGATAATAATTTATCAAAACATTCACCAATTAAAACAAAAAAGCGGAATAAAATCGACAATCAGCAAGAAAACTTCAGTCAAAATCATAATAACTATTCATGTAATCAAAACTATACATAGCTTATTCAAACTAAGTAATGAGGAAGAAGATGAGTAATCTAAGATATATTGAATATTAATTTTCTGATTAGTTGATTTTATTTGTAAGACATACTCGTCACTCAATAGTTTTTCATTCTATTACACAAAATTTGAAAATTATTTTTGACTTTTTTCTTCATTAAGAATTCAATTAACCATTATTCGTACTTGGTGATGCGAGAGCGGGCGCAGCGGTTTTGTGGCTGCGGTGCGCTAGCGGCTGGGAGCGAGCGTCAGGTCNGGGGGGGGGTAAAAAAATTGAATCTTACGTTTTCCTAATCGATGTACCAGGCTATACGTCGATGGAGTTGTACTCATTCTGATTTCCTTTGTTTTTACCAAAATCTCAAAATCCACTTCACTATGGTCACCAAGATTGACAAGGCTCTTCAGTAAGATATTAATCAAAAGAGTTGTCAGTTCCACACGATCGACGAGTAACATATCGTGGAAAAAAGCTCGAGCATTTTTTCTTTATTTCCCCCTGAAGCCACTTTAATTATCAATCACTGATGAAACTCGACATCATGTCGCCGATTATGTCTCGATAAACTCAGCCGATGATTTATATTTCTAACTTTTTGGATCTCGTTTTCATTGTAATCAATCGATTTAACTGAAGTCAGACCTTTTTCTGTTACTTTAGGAACATCTATTAATAAATTTGACGAAAAAGATTTCAATAAATTCAAAGTGACATTCAAAAGTTTTGTAGAACAAAAAAAATTATCCAAATTCCATGATTTCTCTATCATCGATGTTAAATCAATTATCTGCCACAATTGAAAGAAAAGATTTGCACCACAAAATTTATTCGCTTTTCAAAAAAAGAAAACAATTTTAAAAAATGGTTGTAAGACTTTACAAAATTTCATCTTGCGCCATTCGAATAAAAAAAATAATAAATTAAAACAAAACTTGAATTCAATTGTTACAAAAATTATCAAATGTTCGAGACAAAAATCAAACAATTCGATTAACTCCCGGCCAATCAGAAGCCGTCTGATTTTGAGACTCCCAATCAACGGAAAATCGATAACATCACACACGGATAGATATTTCAATACCAATTTGCGATAGGCCTCCCTCCCATCTCGTTCCGACGCCCAGAATATCATAGTATTTCGTTTCCTTGACCATCGACACAGACACAAATAGAGCGAACAATCCGGTTGTCAATTCAACATCCAATCAATAGAAAAAGAGATCAAAGAAAATCTGCAAATCAGGAAATCGTGATATCATCAATTGAGAATTGGTTCCATCCGTCAATTCATCGTTTCCACTCATTTTTAATCGTCCCAAAAAAACTATTCAAAGTCCTTGTAATCGGATTCTATTTTCGTCCGCGATGTTCTCGAATTTCCCGTCGGAAAGTTTCCCGAAAACCGATTTAATCTTCTCTCCGAACTCGGCAGTCATTACGATCAATTGAAACACGCAAATTTCTTGTTCGATTGGGCGGCGCTCGATTTATTCGATTGTAAACAATTTCGTGAGAAAATCGTAGGTTTTACATAAGAATTATTTATCTTTGACATTTGAATTTACATAAAATGAGTCTAGTAAAGCAAACATTGATATTGTTTGATTTAGAGATAGAAAAATTATTCGATATTATAAACATAAACAAAAATTGTCAGGATTTTTGTGTAAAAAAATTGCTTGTTTTTTATTGATTATTCTTTGTAGCATTTTTTTAAATTATTTAAATTAAAATTTATCGCGAAACAGTACTTTTTTAAACTTTATGTTTTTTTCTATTCATTGAGATTAATATTTAGACTTCTCTATCAGCTTCTCCGCTAAATATCTTCAAAAAGGACCATGTTACACCACTGTATATGTAAAAATTAACTTTAATATATAACTCGAAAAACTATTTTTATTTTGCTTGAAGGTAGCATATAAATCAGTGACAATTATTTTTTTAACATAACGTTCTGAACTACGTCCTGTTTATTGCTATTGACGCTTCTCAATGTCATAATAAACACAACTGTCAAAAAGTATATTAACGTGAGATAATTGCCCATGAACCCCTCAGCGTTCAGCTGATTACAAAAAAAAGTAGTTTAACATTGCGAATATTTACAGATATTGTTGCGTTATACGACCTTCCACCCTAGAATCGATTTTATTAAAGGAAATGCGATTCCCATCAACTGATAGGATCGATAAATGATGTTATCTTTAGTTTAACAAAAAATAAATATTATTAGCAATACAATTTCTAAAACTGCTACATTTGAAACATGGTTTCTATGAAAAAGAATAGAAAGAAAATGAATCTCATGATAGATGATGGACTGAATTCACATCATATGTATGAGAGGTTAGTGTAAATTTTGAATTCGTTGAAAAAGTAAATGTTTTAATTTAAAATTTTTGCAAAAATTAAATAATAAAAACAGAGTTTCAAGTCAAAAAAATTTAAAGTTGATATATTTCAGTTGGCAGTTTTTAAATAAAAAATGTAAAAAGAAATAATGCAATTATGAGGGGTTAATTTAAATTTTTATCTCACTTGAATAATTTATTATTTTTTTAATTTAAAGGGTAAAATATTTTTATGTTAATATGCTTATTCAATATTTTAAAGTTAAAAATGATATAATAAAACAACTATTAAAAAATCAAAAACGTTTTTAAAAATAAAATATTTTTTAATGTGTTTTTAAATATTTAAAAAAAAATTAAAAATGATATAATAAAAGAAAATCATAAAAAATAAAATATCTATTTAAAAATAAAAAATATCTTTTAATGTATCTATTAAATATCTTAAAATAAAAAATGTCAAGAAAACTAAAATATTAAATATTTATTTATAAATAAATTTTGGTGTTTAAAAAAATGAATCCTGATATTGAGGTTGCAACCACTTCTCACAGCAATAAATAAAAGATTTTGCATAAATTTATGTATCAAGCTGCTAGAAAGGTTTTTTTACGAAATTAAATAGTTTTCTACAAATTAATTTTAAAATTAGATGTTATATATAAGTAAAAATTAGTTTTATAGTGTTTAGAATATTATTTTAGAAAATACAGAATAATAAATATTTTTAAAATTTTATAAGTTGATTGCATCTTATTTAAATGAAATAATCAACGTGCTGGACACATCGCAGATATTCAAATATCAACAAGAAGAAATAGAATAAATTAAAAGAAATCCAAATTCAGGTAATGACAGAAAACTTACGATTGAAGACGGCATAATAAGAACAAACATGGGGAAGATTTGGATACCAAAGTCAAAAAGAGAAGAAATGATCATACAAATACATACGCTATTGTCGCACGCGGGCACAGAGAAAGTAACGAAACAAATCTCAGAAAATTATTACATGATCAATCGGAATGAAATAATAAAAGTAATTGGACAATGTGAAGCATGCCAAAAAAGTAAAACACTAACGATCGCTACGAAGGAAAAACGGGTGACACTGGTCGCAAATGAACCATTCGAGAAAGTGTACATAGACATATGCGGACAACTAAAGGAGACATGGAGAAAGAAAAAGTATATTATTGCAATCATACATCAGTTTAGTAGGTTTGATATATACATATCTTTGACAGCCATTAGCAAGCAGGATGAAATAACTATAAAAGACACCATAATGACCAAATGGATCTTGAGATTTGGAGCACCGAGGGAAATACATACAGATTGTGTTAAGACATTCGAATCGAAGGTAATCAAAGACATGGCAGAATCAATGAATATAAAAATGTGTTACTCGAGCCCGTTGGTCGCGCTGCGATTACTTTGGACCCATTTTATAAATAAAATTAAAAATTAAATTAAATCATTAAAATAAAAATTTAAATTAATTAAATAAAATATATAGTATATGTATATAAATAAATATATATATGGTCATCGCGTTCATATGGTTTTGCGATGATTGAAAGAAAATTTTGATTTGCCACTCTCATCCAATATCGTTAATATTCGAATGGCACTTAATGTGGATAAAATATGCGAGTCATGATTAACTGCCGGAGAAAACCCACCATCTTCTCCATGACAACTAACTACAAACTCAACAATTTCTTTTTTTTTGATACTTATCGATCGCATTCATCAAATCCATTGCCGTTAAACTCCAATTAATCAAATAGAT